>APFE031456199.1:260909-286540 GCA_000404065.3 Pinus taeda
GGTTAAATACAAAAGTTTTCCTACAAGTTGACGGTATAAGGTAGCATCAACTTCAGGGGAGGTACAAGTGACTGAAAGTTTGACTCCAGATTGAAAGGGAGAAGGAGCTGGCTTACAATCTTCCATGTGAAAAAATCATAGAAGATCACAGGCATACTTGGGTTGGAAGAGGAAAATACCTTCCTTGGATTGCAAGACTTGAAGACCGAGAAAATAATGTAAATGTACTAAGTCTGTCATTTCAAACTTCTTTTTAAGGTTGGACTTCACAGGGTTAATAAGGTTGGGATCACTACCAATGAGGATAAGATCATCAACATAAAGAATAAGAATGATAAGAGACTTGCCCTCTTTCTTGGTGTAGACAGTATTCTGAGAATGACACCTAGAAAAGCTAGATTCTAAAAGAAAACAAGCTCTGATACCATGTAGGAATTTACAGGGTAAGTTCCTTAAACAAAACCCCAAAAGGACACCGCTCACAAACAGATCACAGATCAATACACCAGTATTTTGACGTGGTTAAAACCCTCAGAGAGGGAAACAGTCCACGGCCTGCGCCAACGTGGCTACTACAGGCAATTTATTAATAAAAGAATGAAAATTTACATAAGCTTCTCTCATGCACGGTTAACCTACAAATGACCCTCCATGCGCTTTAAATAGAATTCATGGACCAATCGGGTGTCAAGCCATGGATCAAGTGTCGGTAATACGGAGGAGAGAATGAACCGTCGGATCACTACATATCGTGACCATCGGATTGTAAGTTACAAATGTACATAGTAAAGAAACACACTTTACCTAACTCTATACTAGACCAAGTTATAATTAACTATTCCTATGTGTCGAAATATCCTAACACCTAGAATTCGGGCATGTGCGTCATGAGCCTCAAAATTATTTATTTGATGCTTCAAAGCTCATTCTTCAAATCAATCTTGGAGCTCTAACATCCCATAGCACATCTATGAGTCCTCGGCACATCCAACTCAGTTATTTCTGGGTAAGTATACTTTACTTGTCTTTTGCAACATTTCTATTACTTTTTGTGTTTTGGCTTGTGTGAGTGTTATCTTATTGATTTCTGTGAACACTTGCTATATTTGGCATGTATGTTAGCTTGTACAAGCACTATTTCAATTTCCGATTGCATCTCACTGCTTTCAAAGGCATAACATTGTTTTGCACGAACAGTCCCCGATTTGGCAACCCGTTTCACACACATACATTTTGTTCTGTTTTCTAAATCTTACATTCATTGTTTGCATGCACAATCATTCACTCTTGATGACACTCAGTATCACCATGCATTCACATCTTCATATTCTTTTAGTTTCTTGTCACTGGATTTAGGCAACCTTGTCCCGAACTCTGCCTTGCCCGAACAACATTGCGCAATTCTGAGATGGAAGGCTCTACCTTCCTCCTAGAAAATGTGCAAATATGGACAGTTAGTACCCTCTAGTATTCCTTTGTGCAATTCTGAGAGGTAGTGACTGTTGGCCGAAAAAATTGTGCAATGTAGTTGTTGGACCTGCATCACTTGCCAACTGAAATTTTGCATTACGCAATCTCAGCACCCAACAGACCAATTTGGATTGCACATTGGAAAATTACAATAGTCAACCAGCCTTCTAACAGCTCGAGCTTCCTTTTGCGCAGTTCCAATAGTAAGTATCATAGGCTCCCAATGGAAATTGCTCAATCCTTTTCCAGCAGTTCCCTGGGTATGTTTAGTGTCAGTCCTCAAGTTTTATTTGGTTTTAACTGAGAGTTTTCTTTCCATGCACGTCGCCATGTCTCCAAATATAGCATGTGTTCATCCATCTCTCAGAATTTGAGGATCAATGGCCTCTAAGAGAGCAGGGTCAAGAGACATCGATGTAAGCACAACTGGAGCAATAGTTGAGCGATTGTTTATGAGTTTTCCGATGTTAAGAAACCAACTCACAAAAAGATAGAAAAGACAGATCAATGACTTCAGAATCGACCTCTTCCAAGGGGAACCTCCTTTACATTACACAAATAAAAAAT
This sequence comes from Pinus taeda, assembly GCA_000404065.3. Classification (NCBI taxonomy): domain Eukaryota; kingdom Viridiplantae; phylum Streptophyta; class Pinopsida; order Pinales; family Pinaceae; genus Pinus; species Pinus taeda. Next base: position 262,947 of record APFE031456199.1, read on the forward strand.
TCTTGGATGATACAAATGACAAAACCTCCTTTCTATATATAGGATTCTAAGGGGTCACAATATAGTCAAAGCTGAGAAAACAATACTAATATAAGGGCACAATAATAATAATAGTGGGCTTCTATGGGGCACAATAATAACAATATGGGGACAATAGGGGCACAACAATAACAATAAGGGCTATAATGACAATAGAAATGGGGGAATCACTAGTATTATAGCGACCTAACATGCTCCTCTCCTTCGGAAAAAGTGTTGTCATCACTGCTTGAGTAGTTATATATGCTTCTGCATAAAATTCTCATCCTCCCATGTCATATCTTCAATGGGTAAGTTCTTCCACTTGACGAGATACTCTGAAATTGATCAATTTTGTAGCTATTGAGTTATTGTTTCTGTGACTACTTTAGGTTCCAATATGACTTTTCCTTCCTCATAAAGTTATGGAAATATTGTTTGAAATGGGATCTTGCCACCAATAACCTTCTTTAAGCATGAAACATGGAAAACTGAGTGCAGGAAGCTGTAGGAAGCTCCAATCTGTATGCCATAATACCAATATTTTGCAACACCTTGTATGTAACATACTATGGTGATAAGTTATTGTTCTTCTTAGCTTGTGTTGAGGGACATTTGTTTACATGGTTCTAGCCATAGAAATACCTAGTCACCTACATCAAAACATCTTTTGGTACGATGTTGATCTGCCTGTGGTTCCATTCTACTTTGTGCCAAAGTTAGGTTATCCTTTAAGAGTTGGTGAACTTGTTGTTGATGGTCAATGTGATCTTCCACTACTTGAACCTTATAAATTTCTCTTAAATATGATGTGATGGAAAGTCGGTGATATCCATAAAGTGCCATAAATGGGGTCATTTTTGTTGTAGTATTGAAGGAAGTGTTATACCACCATTGAACCAGAGGCAAGCATTTGACTCGGTGTGTCTATTTATTAGATACAAAGCAACGAAGATATCCTTCCAACCACTTGTTTACTATCTTAGTTTTCCCGTTAGATTGAGGACGATAAGATGAGCTATGAGCTAACTGAGTACCAAGGCAAGAAAATAATTATGTCCAAAAGTTTCTAGTGAAAATGGGATCTCTATCGCTTACAATAATATTTGGGTTTCCATGTAGCTTATGAATTCTTTCCATAAATACAGTAGAAACTGTACTGGCTTTAAATGGATGAAGTAATTGACAAAAGTGTGCATACCCGGGGTCTTAATTGTTTCAACTTTTTTTTTGGCAAACCAAACATTCCGCCACAAATGTTTGAATATCAAATTTAAGGCCATCCCAAAAGAAATACTTCTTAACCCTATGGTAATTTTTTAAAATCTTGAGTGCCCTCCCAAGGAAGAAGCGTGCAATTAGATAAGAATCTTTTGTTTGAGTTGGGAATTTTGACATAGGTATAAGAGATCTTTGTACCATAATGAATCATTTTTCCAGTTAAATGCATCATATCTACTAGGACCTTGTTGTAACTTTTGAATGAGTTCCCACTTCTTCGTCATTCTTCCATTCATCCCTTGCTTTGTTTATCCAATCTGGTTGTATAATAGAAATGGCACAAAGAAATTCTTCCACATCCTCATCCTTTCCTGAGAGTGCATCTATCATAAAAATTTTCTTCCCTTTTCGTACTTGATTTCAAAGTTATAACCCAACATATTTGTGACCCATTTTTTCTACTCTTTTGAAGATAATCTTTGTTCTAAGAAGTATTTAAGACTATCATGATCAATTTTTACTTTGAAGTGTCTTTCCATTAGGTAGGGTCACCATTTATTAAGTGCATGTAGTATTTCCAACATTTCCTTCCTGTAAATAGCTTTGTGTGAATACTTTCCTTTTATTGCATGACTTTTGAAAGAAATGGGTATTTCTTGTTGCATTAAAATAACACTAATTCCATTTCCCGAGGCATCAAATTCTACAATAAATGTTTTTGTGAAGTTTGGTGTAGCTAAGGCTAGTGCTTGGCACATTGCCTCTTTAAGATGTCCAAAGGCCTCCATTGCTTCTCGAGTCCGTAAAAATGCATCTTTCTTCAATAATGTTGTTAGAGGTGCTATTATTCTCACATAATTCTTAAGAAACTTGTGATAATAGCCTGTCAACCTAAGAAATCATAGCAGATGCTTTCGGGATATGGGGATTTTGCATTCCTTAATGGCTTTAATTTTGCTAGGGTCTGCCTCAACAACTTCATGAGATATAATATGACCCAGATATTCCACCTCTTGTACTGCAAAGAACATTTGTATCTTTTTGCATATAGCTATTTCTCCTCCAATAGTTTGAGCACCCTGTCAACATGTTGAACATGATCCTTCCAAGACTTGCTATAGATTAATATATCATCAAAAAATACTAACACAAACCTTCTAAGGAAGGGTTTGAAAATGGAATTCATCAAACCTTGAAATGTAGAAGGTGCATTGGTAAGGCCAAAAGGCATGACAAAAAATTCATGATGACCCTCATGAGTTCTAAATGTTTTTTTCGAAATGTCTTTAGTCTTGATTATAATTTCATGATATCTTGAATGAAGATCCAACTTAGTGAAGTAAATTGATCCATGCAATTTATCCCATAGTTCATCAATAACAGGAATGGGAAATTTATCTTTAATAGTGAGCTTGTTGAGCTCCCTATAATCCAGAAACATGCACAATGATCCATCCTTCTTGTGCACCAACACTACTGGAGTAGAAAAAGAACTTTTACTAGGTTGAATTATAGTAGCCTCTAGCATATGTACAACCATGCGTCCAATTTCACTCTTTTGGTCAGAGGGATATCTGTAAGGCCTAATATTTGGAGGAAAGCTTCCTAGAATCAAATGAATAGCATCATCATGATCACGAATAAGTGGGAGACCTTTAAGTGTCTCAAATACCTTAGAATGATTGTCCAAGACCTTTTGGAGATCTGGAGAAATAGATGATTTCGATGTGGGAACCTCTAGCAAACCTAATTTTGCAATTACACCTTGTTGTTCTTTCTTTAGAATCTTTGTCATTCCATTATAACTAATTATCTTTCATAGCTTCCCTGCAATATCTTTTAATTCAAATTCCTTTCCTTTCGAAGAAAATTTCATGAAAAGTTCTTGAAAATTAAAAGCTATTGTACCCAAGGATTGTAGCCATTAGACTCTTAGTACAACATCAACACCGCCCATTGGAATGGAAAGAATTGGGTTATTCAATGCATATTCTCCCATGGATAGCTTCATATTATGGCACTTTCCAGAGCAATTTATGGTTCCTCCACTTGCAACCATCCCTTGAAACTCTGGTGTTGGATATAGGAAGGTATTCAATTCCTTGGCTATCTTACATTGAACAAAATTTTGGGTGCTGCCAAAATCAATCAACGCTACTACCTTTTTCTTCTTGATATGTCCTTTTATCTTGATAGTTTTAAGAGTGATAATTCTGACCAATGCATTACAAGAGATGGTCAGATTCATTTATTCTTTCTATAGGGTTTGTTCCTGGTGTATATCCTCTTCTTTTGATGTTTCTTGTTCCGTTTATTCCTCCTCTTCACAATCTATATAAAATAGTTTCTTCAAAGCACATTTATGACCTTTAGTGTATTTGCTATCACAATTGTAACAAAGCCCTTTTGTTCTTTTTTCTTCCAATTGTTTGGGTGTCAACCTTGTAGGTTGTGGAAGGCTAGGGTAAATAAAACTTCCATTCTTATAGTTGTGAGTGGTAGGATTCCTTGTTGCCATAATTTTTCTTTCCATTTTTCTTGCCAAACTGAATGTCTTCTCCAATGAGTCAGGTTCCCACAGAAGAACGTCATGTTGGATGTTATCGTGTAAAGTTCCTATGAACACATCATTCCTATGATCCTCTAGGATATCTTTTTCCCTTATCTACAATTTTTGTAAGTCCTTAATGCTCTCCATCATTGAACCCTTTTGTTTGAGGTTTATCATTAGGTTAAAAAAAAGTGTTTCTTTTTGTATCCTCATAATCTGCTATCATTTCTTCTATAACAATCGCCCAAGTGACAATTTGTTTATGAGAGCAAAGTTTTCTATACAATAAAATTGATTTGGTTGCAAATATAAAGTTGCAATGCATACCTTTTGTGTGTTTTTCATATTACGGAGATCAAAATATTGCTCCATATATAGTATCCATGTTACGGGATCCTTGCCATCAAACTTCCTCATATCGATCTTCGAAACATGGTCAGTCTTCAATCCAATGTTAGAGTCTATGAAATCACGGTTAACATTTATTTTTTTCTTATCATGAGTTTTCTTTACTTCCGTTTCACCATTAGTAATCATTTCTTATAGCAACTTAGTCAAAACTATCTTCAAATATTCCATGTCGCCTTTCATTTTTTCTTGTATACCATCCATCTTAGTGTCCAGGCCATTCATATTGGCTTCCATGCCATCCATATTAGCTTCCACGCCATCCATATTAACTTCCATGCCATTCATCTTAGCTTCTATGCCATTTATATTAGCTTCCATGCCTTTCTTTAAACCTTCAATCTTAACTTATGTTACCTTTTGTGAGAGTGAAATTTTTTGCACTTGGTCTCGTAATTTTGATATATCATGTTGCATTTCTTCCTCTTCTTCACGAGTCATGCTAGAGATTTCTGGTCGCTTACTACGTGTTTCCATTTTCTTTCTTCGGGGCATCAACTAATGATAATTATGATTCTCTATGCCCTTTGAACTTCAAACTATTTTTTCAACCCAAACCTACGCAAAATTTTAAAAGGACTACACACCTTTTTTTGCTTTGTAGAATCTTGATAACAAATCTGTTGTGTCTCTGTAATTGCTGATCTCCAAGGTCCTAAATTTCTTCATGTGGTAGCCCTCTGAGTCCTCTTTCCAATGGTACCAATCTAATCAAAATTGAATTCTCCAAGAAAGAGTTATGCCCAATCTCCCAAGATGACCTAATTATATAATTCTTCAGTAGATCAAACTTGTACGACGTGCCACATGTCACTGTTGCAACCTTTGGATCTGAAACAGATACACACAAAACTAAAGTCTATCCTATTTCTATAAATTCTAACAAAATTTCAATCTTCTGCATAGAGAGAAAGTTATGACGATGTTCCCAAGGTCATATGTTTGGAATCTAATCCGGTAGTCTGCAAAAACCCTAACTTCCTCAAATAATATATCCAAAAATATAGCAAGACAAGATTTGAAATTCAGACATGAGGTTCAGAATGATTTCACCTACAATGGGTTTGTTTTTTAGCTTCTGAAACTTCATAGAGAAAACACTATAGTGAAAATTCCATGATGACTTGTTTGGAGCAGCGAAACCCTAGAATCCAAAGTTTTGATACCAAATGTTAAGAATCCAGCTCACAAAAATATAGAAAAGATAGATCAACAACTTTATAATCAACCTCTTCAAGGGGGAAACCTCCTTTACATTACACAAATGAATAGTTGGTGTATGATGCAAATGAAAAATCCTCCTTTCTATATATAGGAATCTAAAGGGTCACAATATAATCAAAGTCGACATAACAATAATAATATAAGGGCACAATAATAACAACAGTGGGATTCTATGGGGGACAATAATAGCAATATGGGGACAATAAGGGGACAACAACAGCAATAAAGGCTACAATGACAATATTAATGGGGGAATCACTAGTAATATAGGACCTAACAACTGATTTATGATGAAACCAAGATGATTGTAGACAAAGACATCAAGATGAAATAGCAAGAGGTCAATGATGCATTCTCAGGCAGATTTGGGAAATATCTTGAAGACCACCAAGTCTATGTGAACATTCAAAAGTCCAACGTGTACCAAATTGCATGTAGGTATCCCTTATTGCCATGATGGATATGATACATTAGATCGTCTCACACACTGACCCCAAGATGATGATATTAAGTTGTGTTAGCGGGACATAGATTGCTACGTTCAAGGCACAAGATTATCAATAGATGTACCACTTTCCAAAGCCAATGATCACCATGGATACACCCTTAAGCATACTTGGCAACAACGCTAACTCCAGGCATATCTTGAAGAACTCAGTGAAGGAGCCAACAAAATTCAAGATGACACCCAACTAGATTTACAAGATGAAGATATTGTGGAATGCGTATGAGTACATGGTCATATTTTCATGTCGCTTTTATGGCAAAGAGAGCATGGAGACCTTCCTACAGAGTTGTGTGATCGCGTTGGACCAACTAGCCAATAAAGGAAAAGCATGTAATTGGTTCTACATGTTGGCTCACAGGTTGAAGGAATAAGTAACAGCTACTCGACAACCACCTAAGGATCAGCAAGTAGAAATATACATGCCCGCTTACATCTTGGATGCAATTTATGCCCATTAGCAGTTCTTGGGCTTGAAGTGAGCATGGACATCAAAAAAAACCTTTGTGAAAACTTATCATAAACTGTTTTATGAATGCAGCTTCCGTGCAGTCATCAAACAGCTATCAAATCATTTTTTCACCCTGCTATACAAGATGACATTTGAGTTAAATCCACCTTGCATGTTGAAGGCATAAATGGAGTCACTGATTGACATAGAATATTGGTATGCCTCACCATTTGGCATCTTCATATGGATTTATAGTGCGGAGAAGCCTCTGCATCATTTGCCTAACTTTGACATGGACAAGCTTGTTATGCAAAAAGTGTCACACCACATCTCGGTAGGATTGTCAACGAGGCTCCACTGGAAGAAGAAGCCATGTATGCCCACTCTTTCATTGTTGATTGGGTTGTAAAAGATACATAATCTCAAGCATGCTGATGCTAAAACAGAGGAGTTCAAGAAGTTTAATTTTGGCACCTGAAGCTTCAATCTGTACGACCTGCATTGTATGTGAAGGATTACTACATGACAGTACAATTTCCGTGGATCCATGAGGCATTTCAGTGGGTTGAGGGAGACCCATGGAGATATTGTCACAACTTATCTAGGCCTAATAAACCAGTTGGCATCACTATGGAATGGCTAGTGAAGTAGCGTGAAGCAGCATCTAGTAAGGTACCAGCAAGAGTAGCAACAAAGGTAAACATACTAGCGTGTGACAAAGGCAAGAGGAAGATTGTCGACAATGTAGAGGTAGAACAAAGCTGCATGTTCAGAGCAGACCCACTTTTCTAGAAAGGATATTTGAAAATAGAGGTGAAGAGGCAACAAAGTGACAAGAGGACCGTGCAAAGGCAAAGAGAAAAATAGCAGATGGAGGAAACAGTGAAGGAGTTGCATGAGTTGAAGGAGAAACTCAGGAAGCAACAAGAGCTACGTAGATAGGACAAGGAAGAGCAACAAGGATAGGTACAACAAGAGGCGCCACATACATATATTGATGAAACTATGCCCATACATGTAGTAAACTCATCCGAGTTGTTATACGAGAATAATGTCCACACGGATGTTGCTATTCCCACTAAGATGTGTGGCTATCTTAGAAACAAACAATAAAAGTCTACTGTTGATTCCTTTTATGAAAATAGATGAGAGGAGGACCAAGAGGGCCAACCTGAGTCTTGCGCTCGATTCCCTCTCCTTCTTGATAGAGTTTTTCTCCTTGCTCTTTGTCTGCTCAGCTTCAGAAGGACCTGTACAATCACAGAAACATACTACTATGCAAGAAACAAGGATCTAAATTCACAAGTAATGTAGGATCAGATGTACATTAACCATATACAAGCATATATAAACAAGTACACCAGGATATGGAAGGAAACAAGAATAGCTTTATTCAAATAAAAGTAGCAAGAGGATTACAAACATGAGCAGCTCTTACACAGCATCATCCTCCAGCTAAGAAGCCCTTCTTTCACCTCAAACAAAGCAAAATCACCCAACACCGTGAATGTACACAAGAATACTGACATCACTTCTTTATAGATTAAAAAATTCCAACCTCTAGATCTCTGTGATGAGGGATCCATATATAGATGATTACAGAGAGGTGAGTCATCCTTTGGGATCTTGATTAGTGTCTTCTCTTTGATAGTTCCTGCTTCCACTTGGAGAATGAAGATCTCTTACTCATCCCTGGTCAAAAATGGAGTGGCAAGTGCCAGAGGGGAAGCTTCTGGAAGATTCCATGATCTTCCACCTCACATTTTGGTCCCTGCCATTTGTCCATTCCCGACCATTGCACCCTACAGAGGGGCCAAACAGTATGCATCACACCCTGTACATTGGGAAGGTGATATCCATCACACCCTCTGCATGGAGCTTTCAGTATGGTCCAGTTTTGACCATTTATGAGCAGTTTTCAGTGGAGAACTTCTGGGAGATGATGTAATCAGTTTACCTTGTTCCTTTAGGCAGTGAAGCAACCCTTTTAGGGACTTAAGAGCCCTCAGTTTATGGAAATTTTTTATTGGGGTTGAAGTGCCCGAAAATGTCTATAACAGTTGCCCCCTAAAGCATGAGGTCGTTAATCGTTTTTTATGTCGGGTGAAATGCTTTACTATGAGGATCTGAAGTTTTTCTAAGCTGGGAGGTGACCTGTAATAAGATACAATACAATACATTATATGACAACATTTTTTCATGATCTAGCTGAGGCGGACATTCCCATGCTCAGCTTTATAAACTCATTTTCATGTACATAGGACAGACGATCTCTATGTGATAGACTGATGATATGGACACATCATCCTTTGATTTGGATCATCATCTGTTCGGCAATGATGTAAACTGGATTTTTTTATATTCCTGAATATATCGCAGCCCGGATGGATGAAACTAGATCCGGGGTCTTCAAACTCGGCCAATCTTCACTCGGAGTACAAGCCGATCCATGTGAAAAATGTTTTGGAGTTGAACACGGAAAGACATTGCCTGATTACCAGCCAATGATGTAAGTTGTTAACAGGCGCGAGAGGAATGACCAATAATGACAATGAACCTCAAGGTACTACAGTACAATCTACGTGGTGTGAAAAAGGGACTTGGCGTCGAACACCACGCAAAATATCTCGATTGAAGGTCATTGATGTAAACCTGTCGTCAAAAGTGAGAAACTTGCCATTGAGCCATGCAAGCTTCAAAGTACTGAAAGGGTTGTTCCTCAGTTAACTTCTTGGATAATGAGCTGATGTCGACAAGAAGCGACCCGTCGCAGCAGGGCCTTAATGAATCCCACATCAACGACACAGAATGAAGCAAATGATTTTGGAGGTGAAAACAAACTGAGGATATGGGGGTTCAGGGTGGTGGTCATGAAGGAATGAAGCATGAATGAATGCAGTGGGTGAGACTCAGGTGAATTGTCTAAATGACTTCTCTTGAACATATCAGTGACACTGATGATGGATTGGTAGCGTTAAACCCAGAGATGGATGGTGTGATGGACCAATGGTGAGAACCAGTGACTGGAACAACCCAACCCAGCATGGATGCGGAAGGAAAGTGTCATGTTCAAGAGTGACTTGCTACCAATAAAGTTTCTTCTTGTTTTCTTCCCAATTTTCCCCAGCCAATGCTAACTAGTACCTCTTTATTTTTCTCAAGCTTGAGGAGTATAACATATGCTTGTTCTATAATCCTCCCTTCGGGCGAACCTGTCGTTATATTTTAGCGAGCCTAGCGATAATGAAACTCATTCTCGTCTTGTTGGACAAGTTTGTCGCTATTTAGTTTAATGAGTTTAATGACAAAGATAAATCGATCTCTTTCAATTTTAGAGAGTTTGAAAGAAACGGAAAGAAGACTCTGAAGATTCTTTTTCATTGTATAATACCTTAAGTCTGAAAATGCGTAAAATAATACAAAAGGGATGAATTTTCGATAGTTTTAACGAGCCGAACAAGACAAGCGCTCGATCTATTTGTGTAATAATCCCTCAGGTCTAAAAGGATTAAAATCTAGAGGAGGGATAGCACTTCCGATGCCTTTTAACGAGCCGGAGAGGCCAATCGCTTGGAAATCTTTTCATATTTTATGAGTCAGGTGAAAAGAGCCTAAAGAAGACTTGTTTTTTAGGAACAAGTGATATTTTCGGGTAGCAGTTGATTCCAGGTAAGGTTTGGAATTTTCCAATCACGGTAGTGTTACAAGGATGGCTAGCAGAATCACTCTTCATAGATGTTCCTCAAAGGGGTAAACAATCATATGGGGGTGAATGATCGGCTAAAACAGAGTGAAGGTAATAGCGAGAACACGACCAAGGCTCAAAAGCTGGCAATAAGGCATTCACAATGGTTATTTACCTGTTCATTTTTTAATGAGCTTAAACGCGAGGAGAAACACTTTCTCATGACTTATGTTTATTTTTCAACAAGCATGAACTATGCGCTAAAACTGCTCGTGGAGAGTTTATTTTTTAACGAGCTTGAACTCTGCGACAACATTGCTCGCCAGTCATATGATGAAAATGTCTCATTCGAGATGTTATTTTGAAGTGGCTTACATCTCTAAAGCTTTGCCACATATCCTTTCTTTATGCAAGTTAGGAAACGACTAGCCTTATGGGTTTAAAGGGTTAGAGGTCCTACGAATTTAAAAAATAAATAGCCGCTCTTCACTTGCATGCGGAAAGGTTTGCATGCCCCTAGGTATAGCGAAGTAGAGTTTCCAGGTTACCCCTCAATTTGCAGACAAAACATTTGTTTTATTGGGAAAGGCCTACCTTCTAAAAAAGGAATCTTATCTGGTCTAATCCCTTTTCCTATACGGACGGGTATCGGACTAGTCATATATCCTTCGCTGAAACCTACCCTATACCCAAAGTTTTCCTACCGAAGTAGACCAAGGTGCATGCCCCTTGGGTTTCAGTCACATCTTCCTGAATCACTCGCACTCATCAGGTGGACGGACTGGAGACCGATGAGACATTTCTTGCGTGAAAAGACCTTTTAGGGATGGCATTTGACTATTTGCGATGTGTGAACCAGGGAATGACATTTGGTCTACGAGCTTGACCATTCTGCCTTCGTGCGGAAAACACATTACTATAAAGAGTGAGGAGACGATGGCTCCCATGCAATAAATATAGTCGCATCCAAGGAGTAGATTGTAATCTAAAGGTCCTCAAACTACCATAATGTTCATGTGAACATTTTTCCTTCTAAAAGTAATGGGCACATTTGGAAGGATCCCTAAAGGTCGACTGGTTACTTTGTCAAAGCCTATTAGATTTCTCATTTCAAGCAAAAGCGATGGCGAACCAAGCGCTTTCCAAGTAGTTGAGGAAAGGATACTCACAGAAACCCCTTCATCGATGATGGTACCAACCATGACTATTCTGTAAGCTTGTACAATAATTTTGAATGATACACTGGCTGGTAAACGGGGTCTGCCTAGTAGTTTCTAGTCGAAGGATACCACTAGGTCGCTTGGTGGTGGGCCCGAATAGATGGCCATGTAGGACTCTGATGAACTTCCTTCCTATGGTAAAGGAACGAGAGGACTGACCCCAAGCTCATCGGAGTCAGTGTTGATGAAAAGAATTTGAACGGTGTCGTTCTCTTTCTCTTCAGTGACGGTATTGTTCGAAGATGAACACTCTGAAGGCAATACCATGTCAAATGCCGTATCGATCCTTTGACTTTCGTTTGGTATGGATTCCGAAGGTTCATTTTCAATGATAGGTGTTTCAGCTGACCACAAAGATGGGCCAGCTAGATTTTCAACTGGTGGAGGATTTGGCAAGAGTTTTTGATATCCAAGAGGAAGTCGTAACGGTGAAACTGGATGACTATCTAAAACTCTTTTAGCCTCTTCAAGGAAGGGACAGCGGTGGACGGCGTGATCGCCTTCACACAACTTACAAAGAAGTTTAGGATTCCTTTTCTGTCCATGTGTTTCACTTTCACTGGTTGACAGTGAGCATTCAACATGATCGCCAGAGGTTGATGCTACTGGGTGGTGCAAATGAGGAGACCAGTCCCTTAAGATCTGAGGGATGCAGAGACAATCTCGATGATAGTGGTCTCCATTGCAAATGACACAAGGAGATTTAGGTTTCGATTGTGCGGTGTGTGGATTTTTGGTAGACGATACTTGGTTGTTCCCTTTCGATTTTGGTTCCTTTTTCTTCTTTTCCTTTTTCTCTTTCTGCTTCTTCTTCTTCTTAGTTACTTGACTTTTAGCTTTATCGTCTCTACCAAGTGAAGAGGAAGGAGGAGAAGGAGAATCAGATGAAGTAGAAGGTTGGGAAGCAACTCTAGTGTTGTCTAGTTGTTGGTTAGACTGTTAAGCAATTGTGGGATTCTGAACAACAGAGGTAGAAAAGAGCCAGACTGGAAAGCCAATTATCAATCCTGGAAGTGACAAAGTGGCCATATGGGGTGGACCAACATCTCCCCAAGATAGGAAGGGACTAGGATTTCCTTCGCAGGGAAATCCTTGGTAGGTAGACTCCATTTTCTCAACCTGAATATCAGCGGGGGAATTTGTGATGTTATTCTGATTTAAAATAAATTTTTAGACGCTTGGACACAACTGGTTTTTTCAATTTTAAAGAGTCGAGAAAAAACAAAAGATGACTCTAGTTGCCTTCAATTTTATTGAGCTTGAAGTGACAAGCGCTCATAGGACCTTTTCCGTTAAGGAGTTTGAAAAGGAGCAAAATGGACTTCTATGGAGATCTAGGCAGAGAGGATTACCAAACCAATTGTAAAACTGCAGAATACTTTTTACGGTAGGGCAGTCAATCTTCCCGAATGTTGTGTTTGGTGCATTACGATCGATAGGACGGCAGACACGGCTTCTTAAGGAAAAAGGATGCAGCCTATAGTGGTCTCCCAATATATATGCGACGGTACATGGGAGCACAAGTCCGTACTGGCACTTATCGTCTCAGAGTGGAGGAATCACCCAACCAGCACTGAAAGCAACAGTTACCAGGCTTTACGATGCCATAATACATCTCTAGCCTAGACCTCTAGATGTTGCGTTAAGTTCCAAAGTGTTGTTAGATTCATTGAGATTTTTTTTAAGTTGATCTTACTTAGTAATTTGCCTTTCAGTTTCACCACGTGATGTATGTATAATTCCTAAATGCAGTCTAAGATGATAAATAGATTTTTTATCTTCTTTCAGCAATGAAAATCCTAGCTACTAAGGGGAAGAAAGTCAAGCATCTTTTCTTCACAGAGCACACGCTCATATGCACAGTCCTAAATCAAGCCAAGCATTCAAGATGCAAATGCACATGCATGTATTGGTTTTCAGTTCCCTTAATGTGTAAATGACACTAAGAAAACTATGTGAAAAATTGAAATACTTTTAAAGCGACTGTACTCAACAAAATTCTTTTTCAAAATGAAGTGAAAACAAGAGAGACACTTTGCGATTTTGAAATGGAAATTGCTTTTCAGCACTTTAAAACTAGTCAATCAAATCTTATGCAATGATAACCATATAATCAACTATCTAAAACAATGTGATTGCTTTCTAAAACTGAAAACGACAGCTACGACACTTTCAGATCTAGAGACGACAGTTTGACTATATTATTTTTTGCAAAAGAGAACTAAAACGACGCACAATACATAAAAACATTTATAGTTCTTTGCACTAAGGAGGAAAAATAATTCTAGAGAAGGGGGTCTTCACAGAAGAACACTAATTACAGACAGCAAAAAATCTTGAATAAGACTGAAAACAGTGAGAAAAATCCACAGTCGGAGGGTAAAATCATTCCTCCCTGACCATTGCACCTGTTGCACAGTGAACTCAATATGCAGCACAGTTACTCCATTTGGGAAGTGTGATGCATACAGGTGGCCTTGAAGGCACGGTGCGATGGTTATAGTGCGAGACTCTGAATGAGACTTCACTCACAGTTTGCAGTTTAGTTTAGGTGTTTAAGCTGAATAAGTACAGATCAATGTATGTAAAAACACAGGGGTGATTTAAGAGGTTACTAAAGCCACTACTTAGGGAAATTAGATTGCTTGCAGATCTATTGTTTAATTTATAAACAAAAACCTGGAGATTGACTGAAGCAACATTGATCTACTTTGCATTTGTATGACACATGCAGTTCGAAGGATAGCTGGCTTGACTTCAGCCTCTGTTTGTATGTTTATAAAAGAAATGAGGATAGATAGGCTAACAAGTAATCTAGTCGCTCCCCAATGGAGTCGCCATTTTTTTATACGGGAATAGTGTCCACACGGATGCTGCTATTCTCGCTAAGATGTGTGGCTATCTTAGAAACAAACAATCAAAATCTACTGTTGATTCCTTTTATGAAAATAGATGAGAGGAGAACCAAGAGGGCCAACCTGAGTCTTGCACTCGATTCCCTCTCCTTCTTGATAGAGTTTTGCTGCCTGCTCTTTGTCTGCTCAGCTTCAAAAGGAGTTGTAGAATCACAGCAACATACTACTATGCAAGAAACAAGGATCTAAATTCACAAGTAATGTAGGATCAGATGTACATTAACCATATACAAGCATATATAAACAAGTACACCAAGATATGGAAGGAAACAAGAATAGCTTTATTCAGATAAAAGTAGCAAGAGGATTACAACCATGAGCAGGTCTGACCCAGCATCATCCTCCAGCTAAGAAGCCCTTCTTTCACCCCAAGAAAAGAAAAATCACCCAACACCATGAATGTATACAAGAATACTGACAACACTTCTCTATAGATTACAAAATTCCAGCCTCTGGATCTCTGTGATGAGGGATCCATATATAGATGATTATAGAGAGGTGAGTCATCTTTTGGGATCTTTATTAGTGTCTTCTCTCTAATAGTTCCTGCTTCCACTTGGAGAATGAAGATCTCTTACTCATCCCTAGTCGAAAATGGAGTGGAAAGTGTTAGAGGGGAAGCTTCTAGAAGATTCCATGATCTTTCACCTCACATTTTGGTCCCTGTGATTTGCCATTCCCGACCATCGCACCCTACAGAGGAGAAAAATAGTATGCATCGCACCTTGTACATTGGGAAGGTGATATGCATCGCATCTTCTACATGGAGCTTTCAGTATGGTCCAGTTTTGACCATTTATGAGCAGTTATCAATGGAGAACGTTTGGGAGATGATGTAATCAGTTGACCTTGTTCCTTTAGGTAGTGAAGAAACCCTTTTAGGGACTTAAGAGCCCTCATTTTATGGATATTTTTTATTGGGGTTGAAGTGCCCAAAATTTTTTATAACACGAGCAGCCGGCGTAAAGAGACAAGGTGACAAGTTGCAGGAGCAATACTTCACTCAAGAGATTGAATGAGTACTCGAGGAGATGATTGCAAAGATCGAGCAACTAGAGTTAGAGAAATACATCAACCTCACACCTTCCTACCAAGAGGTCAACCCACCATCTTCACCAGATTTGTAATGAGAGCATGTCCCAAGCAACCATGCAGACACTAAGATGCTTGGAGACAATCCGAAAGAAGAGATGCACAACATATCATTCGACGAGTCACAACATAGAGTTGTGAAATCACATAGAGTGTCTACTTCAGATGACCACATGTCTCCTGTGTATTTTGAGGAATGAATGATCGTATCTGACGTGCACAAGGATCCACCAGTATTGGCCGATGCTACCAGAGAATTTGTCGAAGCCACTAGCTTGAGTGTTCGCTTCTTGATAGTGGAGAATGAGAAAATGGTTAAAGAGTTATAGAGCGCCAAGCAGGGAGGAGAACTGGTTACAGCATCTGCTCAATGAGAGTTGAAGAAGTCGATACTCAATGAAGTATCATCCCTTGAGACAACCATGCAGTTGTTGTATTCCGGATTTGGTACCATGCATAAGGCAGTTACCCATCTCAATAGTTCGCAGCAATGATGTGTTAGGAGAGCATGTACCCGATCAAACATGCATACTGTTGTTGACCGCATGAAAACATGGATAGTGAGATACAAGGGAGCACTGTTACACTTTCCCAAGATGATGAAGCCTACAGTGGTTGAGCTCAAGGTATGCATCTGGAGTCAAATTTGGAACTATGAAGAAGTCTCACAACTCATCACTAGTTTGCACGCTTCCCATGCATGCATATTCAGAAGAATGGATGTTTTTTTGTGCGCATATGCAATCCCATCTGTTGGGACATTCACCAAGGAAAAGAGAAAAGCACAAGTCTCACTGGAGCTTGAATCATAATTTGACGAGTTGATGTGCATAGCCACCAACATAAACTTGGCCATCACTCGTAAAACCATTCGCTAGCATGTCGTTGGTCTAGCCGCACTCAAGACAATGATGTGGATGTTATTATATGAGTTTGGCAGAGGAGCCAGAGTAGTGTAGCCAGATGCAACATAGGTGAGAGTTCATTTCTAGAAAGATCTCACCACACAATACATGAACACCATCATGGACTATCGAGTTTGGCATCAATTTGCCACCGTCGACCATCATGAGGATGTCAAAGAGTTTGTCTTCTCATATTTTTCGAGTCATAGTGATGTATTGTATGGATTTCTCAAGCCTATTTTGTCTCACATGGGTACTTGTGCAGATTGTATGTAACATCTGGTTAAGTGGAAGCTCAAGTGTCGATAGATGAATGTAACAGTCATAGAGTAGTTGAAGAGTCATGAGGGTAGATGAACAGTCACAAAGGAGTATGTCAAGGGTCTCCACACCCTTTGTTATATATAGTACCTCATAACTCATTGTATGGGATTTTGGTCAGCCAAGTTTCCGATAGGAGTATCTTAGAAAAATCTTGGAGAGTATTGTAATGAGCCTTGGCTTCTCCACCCTGCAGAGCTAGTACATATCTTTGGAGGAGCAGGTGGCAGTGACTGTAATGTTCCGCTATCAGGACTAGTGGTTGGTCATGGTGGTACTGTATCATTGGAAGTTTCACTTATTAATATAATAGAGCCAACACGTTTCGTGCAATTTGTTTGATGCCAGTATGAGGATCCATGATCCTCCAAGTGTCATTTTTAATAATAACATCATACTCTTTTTGCGTTGCATCTTTCCATTCACTACAACTAGAAACTTCTTCAAAGGAAGCATTTTCATTATTATCTAAAAAATTAAATTCACAATCATAAGAACTATGGGAATCATTAACTAATCTTTAGGTAACATCCCCATCATTTCCTTCAATCTATTTAGCATAAATTCTTGTAACAAATTCATCATACCTTCTAGGAAATGTTATGGTCTACGTTGATCTAAGTATTGATTGATGTGGTGGTTGCTCGTTCTTAAAAATATGTTCTTTAGGAGGGGATTTTGATTATATAGAAACATTGCTATCATCCAATTTTTCTTCTATAGGAACATCATCATTATCATCCAAATTTCCTTCTGCTGAAACATTATGATCTATTTTTTCTTCATTCTAAATTGAAGGAAAATCCACATACTGATCTACAATAGGAACCCCCCCTTTAGGATGTGGGACATCCTTATCATATTCACAATATAAGTTCTTGGAAGTGAATTTATCCAAATGACTAAGTTGTCTATCAATAGTTGAAGCATTTTTATCAAATTCAAGAAAAACTACATCTCTTAGACAATAATTTTCTTGTTCTCTTCAAGATACAATCTATAAGCTTTAGAAGTATTATAATACCCCAAAAAAATACATTTTTGACTCATGACACCCAATTTGTTTCATTGATGTTTAGGAATCAAAGCATAGTGTGGAGAACCAAAAACTTTAAAATGTTGAACAACAAGAAGTGATTATACAATAGTTCATAAGGGGACATATTGTTGATGATAGTAGAAGGACACCTATTGTGAATATAAACAATAAAAGTATTGTTTCTATGAAATAAATCAACTTAACATTTTAGAAAACATCATTGATCTCACCATATTTACCAATGTCATGTTCATACGATCCACTACGCCATTTTATTGCAGATTAAAAGGAATTGTAGTATGGTATTTGATGCCATTATCTTCAAAATAATTTTCAAAATCATGAGATCTGTATTCACCACCATTATCAATCTCTATAGTGCCAATATTAACTTGAATTTCATTTGTAATCCTTAAATGAAAATTTAGAAAGTTGCAAAAACCTAATGCTTTTCTTTCAACAAATAAGCCCAACATAACCTTGTGTAATCATCAATAAACATCAGTAGATAGATATTACCATTGCAAGATTGAATAGGCATATGAGCACATAGTTGAGAAAGTAGGAGACCTAATTTCCTCAAAGCTCTAGAAGTAGAGATATAAAAAGGATACTTAGAATGATGACCAAAAATACAAACATTAGATTGAGAAAGTTTGATAATATTGATACTCTCACAATTGACATGACCAAAAAAATCATGCCACAATAATTCAGAAGACAGAGTTTCATGTTGCTGAATTAAATGAGCAAAAATGGTTATAAACCATGATGTTCCTTTGAGTTTCAAAATTTTATCCTCCTCAACACCAGTCCTAAAAATCACATTATCAGAGGCTCTATGGATTTCAATTACAGAATCAACCATATGTTGGCATTATGACACTGGTTTGGCTCGATGACATATGTGTTGTCCTTGATGGAAATTCACTCAAGTAGCATATCACAAGTGCCGACTCTTAGAATGGTAGAAAATGGCAGGTGCACAGGTTCCTGTTCACAAAGATGCGAACCTTGGTAGGTTCCGCAGGTACTCCGTTAAGAAGGTGCGGACATGTTCGCAGGTGTTTCGAACAAAAGGTGCAAACCTAAAATACACAATCTTTCATACAAACAAAAACATGCACACTAGAAATATTATGGTTGGTCCATGGTATTTAGTTTGAAGTTTTTGATCCTATGGTTTTGGTCCATGGTTTTGCATCTAAAGTATTGAACCCAGGTTTTGGGTCCCTAGTATTGGATCTTTATTGTTTTGGTCCATGGTCTGAGAATGTCCTAGACTAAAAAAAGGGAAGGAGATGATTTGGCCACTTCACTTGTGTGTGTTGAATATCTTAAGGGAAAGATCTGAATCTCTGGTAATTGGTTTGTGAGTGATAGCTGGATCTGAATCAAGAAGAAACCTAAGCATTATAAGGCGAACCTACTGATAGGTAGAGATCTCTTTGGTGCATGATAAGATCTGTGAATCTGACAATCTGGGGTATAATTGAGGACTGATAAAGTGTCTATACCTGGAGGTCTGCAGGCGAGATACGGTGTAGGTGCGAAGGTGCGCAGGCCAGAAGACAGATCAGGAGCAGAGGTGCGCAGTCCAGTTGACAGTGCAGGTGTGGAGGTGCACATTCCAGAAGAAAGATTAGGTGCGTAGGTGCACAGTCCAGAACATAGAGCAGGTGCAAAGTTCGGAGGACCGACACAGTGTGGTCGTGGAAATCTGCACAGGTTACTATTGGTTAAGTTGCGGATTTTTTCTTGAAATATTTTTAGCTGCTTTTGCTTATTGCTACTGAATTGGTGTATGGTTGTTGTGTATTGAGAACTTATTGATTCAGGATTTGTACAAGGAAGTTGGTTGATTTCAGATCTATTTGATGTTTAATTGATATTCATGGATCCAGTCTGAAAATTTATGAAACGAGGTCCTTGAAAGAAAAGAGAAGGTTGTAGCCTTCCGCAGGTTGAAGCATGCGTGCTGGTATAAGACTACACCAATATAGAATCATTGTAAAAGGAAGTTTCTAATTGAAAGAAGATAGATACATATTGCAACAGGTGGTTCTCACCCACATTGGGTTTCCACCTTATATCTTGTGTTCTTTGGTGTGACTGTTGCTCTTTTTTGTTCCTTTTGCTATTATATGGTTCTGACACACAGATTAATGATCCACATCTGAAGAATATATTAAATTATAAAGTTTGGAAGGTATATGCAAGTTTCATCTGCAAATATTTGTCTAAATTGAAAAGAGTTTGATAATACTAATTCACCCCTCCCTCTTAGTATTATTTGCAACAATTGGTATCAGAGCAGGTCGTTCAGGGAAAAGCTTGATCGCTTAAAGGAAGATCTTTCATCATGAGCATCTACGAAAAGGAAGCATCTATCAAGCCATCAATTTTTTATGGGAGAAACTTCGTCTATTGGAAGGTAAGAATCACTCCCTATCTTTAATCTCTTGGTATAGATGTTTAGGATATTGTGGAAACATGATACACATTTCCATCAGCAACTCCTATAGATACAACGGGTAAGAAGCAGTATGCAACAAATGCAAAAGCTGTCAGTAATCTATTAGGAAGTCTATCTCAATCAGAATTCGTCAAGGTTATGCAGCTCAAAAGTGCAAAAGAGATATGGGACAAGATCGTTCTGAGCTATGAAGGAGATGAACAGGTAAAACGAGCAAAATTACAGACTCTTAGAATTCAATATGAAAGCCTCAAAATGCATAATGATGAAAGTGTGGCTATCTATTTCCTGCGTATAGATGAGATTGTAAATTATATGAAAAACTTGGGTGAATAAATAAAAGAAGTTGTTTTGGTTGAAAAGGTTCTAAGATCTTTGTCTCCTAAGTTTGATTCAAAATTTTCTACCATAGAAGAAAAGGAGAATCTACAAAGTCTTACCATGTCACAGCTGCACGAAATTCTAACTACCTATGAAATGAGAAAAGGAGGCCCAACAGATAGGAGAGAAGCTGCATTCAAGGCTTCATGAAAAGGAGATTACTATGAGTCAGGACATATGTCAGAAGAAGAGGAAGAATCAAATTTTGTCAAGAACCTTCAATGGGGAACTAGAAGATTCAGAGGTAAGCTACCTTTCAAATTCTTTGCTTGTGGAAGAGTCAGTCATTATGCTGCAAAATGTCCTCATAAAGATAAACTAGACAAAGGAAAGGAACCTGTTAGATGGAATAGAAAAAGAATGTAAATAAGAAGAGTTATTACACGCATGAAGATAGTGATGGACTATCAAATAGTGATGAATATGAATAAGGTAATGATAATAGACTTTTGATGGCTTTTGAAGATGATGATTTCTTGGATGTTATAAATGAAGAAGGTCTTTATGAAAAAAATTCTAAACTTAAAGTTTGTTTAGAGGAAAAGAATATGATTATAGATACTCTAACATTCCAAATTGTAGAAAAAGATAAACACAATGAAGAGTTAGAATGTGAAATTGTGGGACTTAGAAAAGAAATTGAGAAAAAAAAAAGCCCTTAATCTCAGATTTGCAAAAGGTTCTGAAACTCTAGATGAGATTATCAAAGTCTAGCGTTCTCCTCTAATCAAGATAGGTCTTGGGTATTCTGAAGAAGCATCTCAAGCTCATAAGCGAGTGCAGAAGCCATCCACCTCCAAAAGTTATCTTGATGTAGCAAGGAGAAATGAACAAGTTGACAATCAACAACAAAAGCATAATGCAGATCACCGCGTAAATCAGGGACAGTTTTCTTCAAGAATGATCAAAGATTATCAAGTAAATCGGGGGCAATCTACTTCAGGGATGAATAGAAGCCTCAACCGATCACAGGCAAATCATTCTCAATTTAGTTCAAGAATGGATGGAAATTACAATCATATGGCTGGTAGATTTGATAGTCGTCGGAATTTCTTTAATGTCCAATGTTTCTCTTGTCATAACTTTGGTCACAAAGCTGCTCAATGTGTTGCTTAGAAGACCATCATGACTAGGGGAGCTCAAAACCAAAGGAGTATGACAAGAATCATGAAAAGAACCTACAATAACTTCTTTGCTCTTGAAAATGAAATAGAATGTTCTATTTGTAATAACTTTGGTCATGAAGATTCTGAATGCAGAAGCAGGTTTCGGAAAACAACCCAGAATGAGCAAGCTGCATTAAGTTCCAAAACATGGAAAAAGAAAGAAACGCAATTGGAAAGATGTGGGATAGCCTTATATGCAGAAGGACAGGAAAATCAATGGTACATCGACAGTGGATGCTCGAAACATATGACAGGTAATAAAGAAAAACATCAATCATATAGTTCCTTAGAAAAGGAAAAGAAGGTCTCATTTGGAAATGACACCCCGACATTCATAAAAGGTAAAGGCTCAGTTCATTTGAAAGAAAAGGTCGACGTTGGAAATGTGATGTATGTTGATGGCTTAAAGCGTAATCTATTGAGTGTCAGTCAGATGTGTGATCAAGGAACTGAGGTAGTATTTCGATCAAATGGATGTATTGTTCGTGAGCTTGATACAGGAAAAACAATGATCAAAGGCATAGGAAATCCAAATAACTTATTTGTACTAAAGGGAGAACATCAACAATGCTAATTAAGCAAGAATGATGAACACTGGTTATGGCACAGAAGACTGGGGCATCTTAGATTCTCTCAGATCAGGAAAGCATGCAAATATCAGGCAGTTCGTGATCTTCTTGACATTAGAATTCCAGATAATACAATATGGAAATCATGTCAATTTGGTAAGCAAACCAGATCTAATTTCCCTGAGAAGGAAGGATCAGCTTGCAGGCCACTTGAACGTGTCCACACTGATATATGTGGTCCAACTAGGAAGAGGTCACCTCGAGGAGAAGAATATTTCATATTGTTCAATGACAATTTTTCAAGGATGTGTTGGATAGGACTCATGAAGTATAAAGATGAAGCTTTCGAAAAGTTCAAGTCATTCAAAGCCTTGGTTGAAAACCAATCAGATCGTAGAATCAAATGCCTCAGATCTCATCGAGGAGGGGAATTTACCTCAGATGAATTTTTCGATTTTTGTGAAGAACATGGAATCAGAAGGGAATTTTCTGCTGCAAGAACTCCTCAGCAAAATTGTGTAGTGGAAAGGATGAACAGAACGGTTCAACAAATGGCCCGTGCTATGCTTGATGAGTCTGGAACTCCCACAACCTTCTGGGGTGAAGCCGCATTTGTTGTTGTTACTATTCTCAACAAGACAAATGTCCAGGTAAACAACACTCAGACTCCTCATGAACTTTGGTATGGTAATACTCCCACAGTAAAATACTTCAAAATATTTGGAAGCAAATGCTACATTAAAAGGAATGATGAAAATATTGGCAAGTTTGAACCTAGAGCAGATGAAGGCATTCTACTTGGCTACTCTCCACACATCAAAGCTTACAAATGTTACAATAAAAGACTTCGTAAAATTGTTGAAAGCATTGATGTAGTGGTTGATGAAGAAGGAAACACTCCTAGGTAGGTAAAATCTGAAGATCTCGAAGAAGATTATCCGTCAACATCAAATCAGATTCATGACGAAGAAGAAACCCATGAGGCACCAGAAGAACAGATAAGGATAGAAGAAAAGACTCCATCCAGATATGTTCAAAATAATCATCCAGAATCTCAAATTTTGGGGCAGAAAGAGGCAGGTGTGCAAACAAGAAGAACCATTTCAGAAGCTTCAAGCTATCTAGCACCATAGAAAATTTTAGGGGCGAATGTTCGCCCTTTGGCGAAATTAAGAGGTTTTAAATTTTTAGTGGGCAAATATTTTGTATCATAGTACATTTTTACAAATCACCTCAAATAGACCACCTTATTTTAAGGGAGAGGGTAAAAAAGGTAAATTTAGCCCTCGAAATTAGGAGTTATAACCTTCCATTCGCCCATTTTCAAGAATAGGTTTTATTTAAGTAAATCCATTCGCCCATTTTCAAGAATAGGTTTTATTTAAGTGAATCCTATGGGCCAAATACCATATTTATAAAAGAGGTAAGGTAAATTAATAAAAATATA
>APFE031456199.1:286828-304189 GCA_000404065.3 Pinus taeda
ACCAAGACCTTACAAGATTTTATAATTGAGTAAAATATTCGCCATGCCTGGTGATAGATTCGCCAAAAAATTATATATACATATTATATTATTGATAAATTCGCCTTCCATTTTTCCTATATACCATGGAGATTCGCCCATTTATTATACTTATAAATTTAGGGGGCGTTCTTAAAATTTTCCCTGTTTAGCACTGCTCTCCTCCACTGAACCACAAAATGTAAGAGAGGCTTGCGAAGATGAATGATGGATCAAGGCCATGGAGGAATAACTTGAGCAGATTGAAAAGAATAACACTTGGGAGTTGGTTCCTAGACCAAAAGACAAGAATGTTATAGGGACAAAACGGATTTTCAAAAATAAGCTAAATGAAAATGGGGATGTGGTTAGAAATAAGGCAAGACTTGTTATTAAGGGATATGCGCAACAAGAAGGCATAGATTTTGAAGAAATGTTTGCTCTAGTTGCCAGACTCGAGGCTATAAGAATGTTTCTTGCTCTCTCTAGCTTTTAGAAGTTCAAAGTATTTCAGATGGACGCAAAATCTGCATTTCTGAATTTAGACTTGAATGAAGAAGTGTACATTGAGCAACCAGATGGGTTTATCCTTGGAAATGATCCAAATCTTGTATGCAGACTCAAAAAAAGCTCTCTATGGCCTTAAACTGTCTCCAAGGGCTTGGTATTTTCGGTTGGATGAGTACCTTCATCAACAAGGTTTTGCAAAAGGATCAACAGATAGCAATCTATATGTAAAAATTGACAACAATAAGTTCCTAATACTTGTTGTATATGTTGATGATATCATTTTTGGTAGCAATGAAGAAGACATGAATCAAAATTTTGCCTTGGTGATGCAGAAAGAGTTTGAAATGTCCATGCTTGATGAGCTCACATACTTTCTTGGTTTACAAGTCCAACAAAACAAAGATGACATTCTTCTATCACAAACTAAATATCTCAAGCAGATCTTGAAGAAATATGGGATGGAGAATTTGAAACCAGTATGTACCCCTATGGTAACAGGATGTAGCCTCAGCGCAAATGATGAATCAACAGCACTACATCAACCAACCTGTAGATCCATGATTGGTAGTCTGCTCTATCTAATAGGTACCTAACCAAACATTATGCATGCAGTGGGAATAGTTGGAAGGTTTCAGGCAAATCCAAAGGAAACTCATCTTCAAGGAGTTAAGAGAATTTTTAAGTATCTTCAAGGAACTCAAAACTATGGCTTATGGTATCCTAGAGGTACAAATCTCACACTTCATGCATACACAGATGCAGATTGGGCAGGAAGCGTGGATGACAGGAAAAACACTAGTGGTGGTGCATTCTTCATGGGTCCCAGATTAGTATCTTGGGTCAGCAAGAAACAAAGCTCTATTTCATTATCTACAACTGAAGCAGAATATGTAGCTATTGCATCTCGCCGCACACAACTCCTGTGGATGATGCAAACTTTGCAAGATCTTTAAATCACTTGTACTCCACTTATCTCCATTTTTTTTAATAATACAAGTGCAATTAGTATTTCAAAGAATCCTGTCATGCATTCAAAGACTAAGCACATCCCGATCAAGTATCATTTTCTTCGATAACAAGTGCTTGATCAAAAGGTTAAATTGGAGTATGTTTCCTACAAGGAACAGGTTACTGATATACTCACCAAACCACTGCCCAGGGAGACATTTGAATATCTCAGATAGAAGCTGGGGGTAGTTGATGCATCATCTTGCTGTTTAAATTTGTCTATTTTAGATGGGGTTTATGCGTACATACGCTAGTTCATGAGGGTTCAATCGATAGGAAGAAAAGCAAGGATGAGAAGAGTCTGATATGGGTCTGTTAGAGACCATCTACCACAGGTTTAGGGGGAGCATATTTTCTTCTACTAATTCATTGTTGGCATTATCATAGAAGATCTTGGTTCAATTCTTCAGTTGTTTTGATATTGACCTATGATTGACAATTGCTGTTGATATTATGTCTTATATTTCTTTTATCAACGTCATGTAATGGCCTGTTTTGGTGTCCCACTATGCCTGGGATGGTTAATGTAATGTGCTTATTATATCATGTATACCCTCTTGGTTGGGAATCATATGTATGAAGTCTTTGGTCATTTGTGATTTCAGGGGGAGCTTGGACAACATAGCAGAGCAGGTATTCATGGGGAGCATAATCCTTTGCCCTTGATGTCAAAGGGGGAGAAAGACCTTGAGTGAATTTGGGTTGCCATCAAGTCCAAAGGGGGAGATTGTTGGCATTATGACACCGGTTTGGCTTGATGACATAAGTGTTGTCCTTGATGGCAATTCACTCAAGTAGTAAATCACAAGTGCTCAGAATGGTAGAAAATGGTAGGTGTGTAGGTTCCTGTTCACAAAGATGTGGACCTAGGCGGGTTCCATAGGTACTCTGCTCAGAAGGTGTGGACATGTTCGCAGGTGTTACGAACAAAAGGTGCGAACCTAAAATACAGAATCTTTCATACAGAGAAAAACGAGCACGTGGGAAATCTTATGGTTGGTACATGGTATTTAGTCCGACATTTTTGATCGTATGGTTTTGGTCCGTGGTTTTGCATCTAGTATTGAACCCAGGTTTTGGGTCCCTAAGATTGGATCTTTATGGTTTTGGTCCATGGTTTGAGAAAGGCCTAGACTATAAAAAGGGAAGCAGATCATTTGGCCACTTCAATTGTGTGTGTTGAATATATTAAGGGAAATATCTGAATCTCTGGTAATAAGTTTGTGAGTGATAGCTGGATCTGAATCAAGGAGAAACCTGAGCATTATAAGGCGAATCTACTGATAGGTCGAGATCTCTTTGGTGCATGATCAGATCTGTGAATCTGACAGTCTGGGGTATAATTGAGGACTGATAAAGTGTGTATACCCGAAGGTCCACAGGCGAGATACAGCACAGGCGCGGAGGTGCGCAGGTTATAAGACAGATTAGGTGTGGAGGTGCGCAGTCTAGTTGACAGCGCAAGTGCGGAGGTGCGCAGTCCAAAAGAAAGATCAGGTGCATAGGTGTGCAGTCCAGAACACAGAGCAGGTGCGAAGTTCGCAGGACTGACACAGTGTGGGCACGAAGATCTATGCAGGTTACTATTGGTTAAAATGCGGATTTTTTCTTGAAATATTTTTAGCTACTTTTGCTTATTATTACTGAATCGGTGTTTGGTCACTATGTATTGAGAACTTATTGATTCAGGACTTGTACAAGGAAATTGGTTGATTTTAGATCTATTTGATGTTTAATTGATATTCGTGGATCCAGTCTGAAAATTTGTGAAACTAGGTCCTTGGAAGAAAAGAGAATGTTGTAGCCTTCTGTAGGTTGAAGCCTACGTGCTGGTATAAGACTGCACCAATACAAAATCATTGTAAAAGGAAATTTCTAATTGAAAGGAGATAGAGACATATTACAGCAAGTGGTTTTCACCCACACTGGGTTTCCACCTTATATCTTGTGTTGTTTGGTGTGATTGTTGCTCTTTTTTGTTCCTTTTGTTGTTATATGGTTCTGACACACAGATTAATGATCCACATCTGAAGAATATATTAAATTATAAAGTTTGGAAGGTATACGCAAGTTTCATTTGCAAATATTTGTCTAAATTGAAAAGAGTTTGATGATACCGATTCTCCCCCGCCCCCCTCCCTCTCAGTATTATTTCCAACACCATATGTATAGAATGACCTTTCTTCCTAATATCGATGAGAGACATGATTTTGTTTTTTTAAATTGAGGAATATAATAAAATCATGTGAAATATAATCAACTAGTTGTGGTAATTCAAGTCAAACAAATCCAATTTATGAAGGTTTGATTTGTGGTTTATCAGCAAAATAAACTACTCCATCAATATAATAACTAAATGTTTAAAAAAACCCTTCTGAAGGTTATATGACAAGTGGATCTAGTGTCTTATATCCAAGTGTCTTGCTAAGAGGAAAAAGTAGTTCTACGAACATAATGTATATTGAAATTACAGTCTGCAGTAAAATACTGAATAGATTCAGGTGGTTTTTATTTTTTTGGTGGATTTTTCTCTTTCTAGACACTAATATTTTCCCAAGGAGTGCAGCATTGAGAGGCAGTGTGACCAATTTTACTACATCTATAACACTTAATAATTTGTTTGTCATTTGAAAATGTTTTTATTGCTTGCTTCGTGGATGATTCCCCACCTGCCTCCTTTATGGATATTCTTACCAAGACATTTTCTTATAATGTTATGTCTAGAAGAATATTTTTGAGACTTTCGTTATTTTTGTGCAAGACACAAAGTTTCAACACTCAAATTGGGAAGACACTCCTTTCAAAAGGCCTTCTCTCTCTCTGTAATTTTCTCTACAAGTTTATCAAATGTTATATCTTTCATTTTTTCACTATATTGAAGAGACTCTAGGTAGTGTCAATAGTTAAGGTATAGTGATTTAATGAATGCAATGAGCTACAGATCAACTTTGACACAAATTTCTTCAATATCATGAAAAATGGTTCTAACTTCTGAAGCTAACATCATTGGATCATTATCTTTAAATTCCATTTTAAATAACTTCACTAACAATTTTATGATTTCCAGATCATAATGAAAAACATCAAGTTCTTTTAATTTTTTTAATGCAAGAAATGTTGTGGTGTGAAAAGAATGTGTTGACTTACGTCTTCTATTACAGAAGCACAAAGAAAAGCATATGCCTTTTTATATTTACTCTTACAAACTGCAAGTCGTTTTTCATATTTAGAATGTTTTGGTTAATTTTCATATGCACTTTCATATATATCATCCCATAAATCATAAAAAATAGGAGTTCTTTTTATTTTTCAAAACCATTCTTTGTAATTCTCCTTTCCACTAAGAACAATGCCTACTATGTGTTCAATAATGTAACTAGTTTAAGTATTCATGGTTGTCCTTTGACACATATGATGATATAAATTTTATTTGGAGAAAGAAAATGATGTAAAGAATAAAAGAAAATTATTTTTGGAGCACAGGTTTTATGTTAATTCAAAATTTTAAACTAGGCTCTCAAGTAGAGGATTTGAATTTATTAATTATTCTTAAGACAATTATGTTCATGATAGTAGACTTCAAGAGGTATTCCCTATCTCATATACTACATCAGGAAAGCAAGGAGGTTGAATTACTAGATAACAACGGATCGACATTGGCATAAGGTTCCCTCTTGATCAATGATACATAAATTCATTTCCCCATCTATTACAAATGTTAATTTAGGAGGGTGGTGAAAGCATGTGGCCTTGACACATGCTTGACTACATGCAACAATGTCTCATGGAATATAAAATATAGAGCAGATGAGAGCCTAAGTGAATTCCTAAATCATGATCCATAAGATCTAGAGAATGGACGACTCTAAAAAATGCATAGTTGAAAGATGGAGTTGGATAATTTTCACATGTGTTTCCAAGCGGTTCCACGAGGAATCTAAATCATGGTTTGTTATGTATGATGGAAGTACAAGAAAAAGAAGTATTCCTCCTATATGTGGGTAAGGCATGGTCTCATTCAATTGGATAATTTGTTGTACGAGGAATCGAAAGGATTCATTATTAAATTGCATGGATGTTGGTCATCCTTTTTGGGCATAGATGATGTACAATTATGGTTAGATATGGTGGCTAAGGATGTCATTGATTGCAATGACTTAGATATGGATGATTATTGCTTTATTTTGGTGGTTGCATCCTCAACCACATTTCATCCTTTAGGCCTTCACAAGCTTTCATTTTGGTTTCTCTCTATCATTTTACTTCCTAATTGATCAATTTGTTTACCAACCTTCGATATCTTAATTGGTCTTTTCAGTCGTTGATGCTTATGGATTATTTATCAAGTGTTATTTACTTGGGCATATTTTTGTCCACTTTTCAACAATGAGAATTCAATATAGGATTCTTAGTTTTTCCTTCTTGAAATATTTCTAATCTCCCTAATGGACATATAGAGAGTTCTTCACTAGATTTGAAGTATTTGCCATGGGATCGAGTAGTAGGAGAGATTGTATAGTACGTATTAGTTCATTTTCATGAGGGGAATTTTGATAGTTTATTGTTAAAGCATGTGAAATGTAGATAAAATAATACACAAAGACGCATATGTTGCAAGAGAATATTCTTCAACTTCAATTGTGGTATAACCAACTAATCTCTTCCCTAGGCTCAACTATGGAAGATATTGATGGACTATTTTTCCCAAATGAAGTGGATGTTGGGTAGCCTATGAAGGAAACTTAAGGATTTGTAGTAGGAGATATGTCAAGGGAAATGGGAGTGCCTTCCATCTAATAAATTTGTAAGTTAAGCAAACATTTGGGTCCCTGACCTTAATGTCCCTGTAACAGGTCCATGATCTTAATGTCCCTATAACTCTTTATTTGGGAAGGCCTCCTAGGCTAGTGATAGTTTTCAAACTTTACAAATATAACATAAGTCAAGTTGTTTTGCATATAAGATAATACTTTAAGGTTTATGTATATAAGACATGTGGGCTAATATATACATGTATAGTGTTTTTGTTTTACTCCTGCTTCAAGAAAGAGTTTTTTTTTGTAAAAAATAGTGTGTTCTCTCACTATTGGAATTGAATTTGTATCGATGTATCTCCATGCAAAGATTTGAATTTCAAAAAAAAACTCATTATTGATAAAAGAATAAAAAGTAAAATAAAAGATATAATAAATCTTTAATATGTATATGTCAATAAAGGTCAACGAAAACTTATGATCAGGGGATAGATCCAGAAGAACTATTACTTTAACTTTATATTATTCAAACCATTAAATAAATCAGAATCCATAATTGTACATATAAATTTTAAATAAAATTGGAAAAAGGAACAATAATAGTTGATTGGTCAGAGAAATATTTGAATAAATAATGTGTTTCTAAATTAAATTATATTGACAATTTGTAATATGAGGATCCCATAATCATCAATCACCCAACCATAATTACAATGGTTGAAAATAATTAAAATTACTATAATTTTAAATATTTTTTAAAATAAAACTTATTAATGATTAAAATGGATAATAATTTCACAACCTTAAAGTCAAAAGCTTTATCGTAAATTAATATGTATGGTAATATAAATTAGTTAATTCTATATTTGTCTCCTGTAAATGTACCAAATGTTTTACATTTCTAAAATGCCGTAAAGGAAGTAGATATCATCCAAAGGGTGAGTGACTTATATATTAAGTCAATCTCAGTCTACGTGGATTGTAATCTTTGGCAATTACAACATTTTCACGACATGGTTTAATCAGGTAAATAAAATGGACACTATACGAACTGATATCTTATAAACCAAAGGAAATATAGTTTCGCTGGCGATGATATTTTTCCAATATTAATTACCCTTGAATATAATTGGGTGGAATTCACCCTCGCAAAGGACTAGCGTATATTAAATATAGTTTCGCTGGCGATGATATTTTTCCAATATTAATTACCCTTGAATATAATTAAATATTCGCTGGCGATGATATTTTTCCAATATTAATTACCCTTGAATATAATTGGCCCATTTTCGGGTAGCGATTTGATTGTGAAGTTTACGAAGGTATACATACTCTACCCCCTATGGTTTTGAACCTGTGACTTTTTAGGAGGAAACACATGCTCTTGACCATTAGGCCCACTCAAGCCGTATATATTTTATATTGATTAACATCATCATTGACTAGAAATAAATCACATTTATATACGCAAAGTAAATTTTACATTACCTTATACACTTAACATTTAAATGCTAAAAAAATATAATTAACATAAATCTAAGTTTTAAAATAATTTTTTTTGAAGTAGATAAAATGTTTGATGTTATGTATTACTTAAGATCAACTTTGTTTATTAATTGACAAGATACCTATATGTTGGAGTTAATGCTTACATTCCATATTTGAGAAATTGGTTTGTGATGGTTGAGAAATTCTCTCAACCACTCTCTCTAAATTAGGAATAAGTTGGATCTCAAAAACTCTATTTAATAGAGTGATCTGAATGTAATCTTTGTGTGTGAGTGTGATTACACATGCACCATTTGTGTTTAATATAATTGTATTTTTGTAACTGTGTATGATTTAGTTGTTTTTATCATGGTATCAGAGCTAGATCTGAACTTGTGTTGTGAGGAGGTGCATCTGGATGTTAAACCTATGTAACAGCTGCTTGTTAGGAGGAGAGGACGTGGATAGTACCGGTGACTGACACCTTAAGCTTCAAGACTGACATCTTGTCGGGCGATAAATACAGGTTGGGCTTCAACATAACCGTTCATTAGAGGCAGAATTTCTCGTCAACGGACTAGTGCGCCGTAGGCCATGCTGAGGTTCGTGTCTTCGAGGAAGGGATGGAGTCCGATTGTGATTCGAGCCAGAGATCATAAAATCGGGAGGAGATGTGTGCCAGTGAATATGTTGTGCTGCCTAGAATCTGTCGGAGAGTCGTGATAAACTTTCTGCATGGATTGTATGCCATTTGATGTAACTCGATCGAAGACCATTCCCATTCAATTGATGGAGTTGCAGAACTCTGTTTTTTGTGTAAAGTCAGAGAGCGACCACTGAAGGTGATTGTAATGGTCAATGTGTGGATATGATCGTGTGAAATGGTATTTGGCTTCAAATGAATTTGGTTGAAAGGAGATTCCATTAAGAGTTTCGCCAAACCGGAGAAGCCTCTGGGTTTGATTGCAGAAGCTTTCGAAAAATTATCGGCCATGCTCATAGCCGAGAACGATGATTTGGGCGTGGCTCGGTTCTCTGAAGTTGCTTCATTGCTTTCTATACTCTTTGGTTCCTTGGGAATCGCCTTCAGGTTTGCTGAGGTGGATTATGTAGCCAAGGTGACATTCTCGCTTTTTCTTTTACCTGTTCTTCAGTATTGTAAATTTATATTTTGGATGGGTGAGAAGTGTGAATGGTTTGAACCCTGGTTTCGACATCTTGTGTTAGGAAGGATATTGTCGTGCTGTAGCATTTATGTATACTGCCATGCACAATGGCTCAAATGGGAGAGAAGGGCATTTTTTTCATTTGTCACCTGGAGAGATGATCCATGTGTTTAGAGTGGCAACCTGTGTGTTTTAAAGTGGACCATTGTTTGGTATTGCGATGAATAGCTCGATGGCTTTTGATGGATACGTGTAAGCGTGCTGGTTGTGTATTGTAGAGGTCTTGTGAGAATGTGGAGTCTAGTTCGAGTGGCCAACGACCATGGCGTGAGCGGCCCATTTTGTTGTGGCGTGAGGAGGCCGTGTTTGGTGCATTTTCTGGGATTTATTAAACTCTTTTAAAATAACCAGCAGTTCAACTATGTGTCTGATGTCAGTACTTAAAGATCAAGTAGTAGTAAGGCTCAATATGGATGGTTGTCCAGATAGTATGGCAGTTGCGGATATAGGGAATGATCCCTCATTAGTGGTAGATGTGGAAGTGGTTTCCTAATGACGTTATGCGACAGATTGGGATGCTGTCCAGTAATTAACTTTGGGAGGTCCTTGATTCGGGAGTTGAGGAAGGGAACTCGGGAATCCAACTTGCCAACTACACCTTTCTGAGGGTTATGAGGCAACTTGATGGAGCATCTACTGATAAGCTTGATTACTTTGTTATTTTCATGAAATGTAATCATTAAGGGGTGATGTTGGAGTTAATGCTTACATTCCATATTTGAGAAATTGATTTGTGATGGTTGAGAAATTCTCTCAACCACTCTCTCTAAATTAGGAATAAGGTGGATCTCAAAAACTCTATTTAATAGAGTGATCTCAATGTAATCAGTTTGTGTGAGTGTGATTACACATGCACCATTTGTGCTTAATATAATTGTATTTATGTAACTGTGTATGATTTAGTTGTTTTTATCACCATATTTTGTCAAAGAATTAATTACATTGAAATGAACATTCTAGAATGTTTTTTTTTTAAATTATGGTTGAAAAGTTTCTTATAAGACGTAAGCAAGCAACAATATATTATATTATTAAACTATGGTTGAAATGTTTAACATTATTGGTATAAATAATGTTTCACTTTTTATTTTATAATTTAAATTTTAATTTTAATAAATAATTTTAAAAATGAATAAAAATATATATATATATATTATATATATATAATATATAATTATTACAAAATTATTTTTAAAATTTTACTTAAGTTTTTCCTAATTTTAATTTTGTAAAAGTTTTCAATATTGCATCATTGTAAATAATAAATTAATTTTTTTTCAAGCATGCCGTGTGTGTATATATATATATATTACTTGAAATGATTATCATTACTAAATTGTTAATATAAATAATCACAATTTTTTCCATATTTTTATATAGTTATACTTGTGAACAATAATATTATATATATGTACCTCGCGTTATGATGACATAAATGTTCCAAATTCGTTTTATTTCTCATCTTCTTCGACATTTAACCCCCCCTATCCACCTTATTTTATTGCAGACAACGCTATCTGAAAAAGATATAGTGAGTAGGTGCGCGTACCAGGAGCGCAGGTCAAGATAAAATATATTGTGTTTAGGCCTATAAGGTATAAGACGCGTCATAGAAACACGATGAGGTAGGCGAGTATGGTCACGGTAAAGCATATGATGTGAAGCCTTGGTTACCACGTCAGGTAAGTAAGATTAGGTATCATACTAACGTTTAGTCAACTCTACCTTTCTCCAGAGAATAGTTTAAGACCAATAGCTATGAAATTCCATGGATATCTAGTTGTTATAAGCGTTCATTTGGGTACCTAATTTCATGTATTCATGATACTTCAAAGTAGGCGAAAACATAAAATAAAATATTGTATTTTACTTTATTATTGGAATTTGATGCATTTTAATATTAATAATTATTTTGATTGTGATTTTTTTTTTAAATTTTGGATTATGCTATTAAGTTTTAAAATTCTAGGTGCTGCAAAAATTGTTGAAGTATATTATATTTATTTTTATTATTAAAAATATTTAAAAATACCTAATTTCAATTTTTTTTATAACAAATTTCAACCAACAAATAGTGATCCATAAAACTATTTTGCAAAATTAATAAGAATTGTAATTTAGTGTAGTATGATGTGGACTATCCACAATATTATATTTATCATGTGAGGTTTCGAACTCCAAAGTGGGTTCATCATCAGGTCCAAAAAATGTTAGATTATGAATGACCAAAAAATAACCACAAAAGCTTAGAGTCTAAGAATTGTAATTACGTCGTAAGGCATTTCCCTCTGAAATCAACTTAGCTCTTGTCGACCTGTCATTACCATGGCCCGTTAGATTATAAGTTAGACGATCAAACAATTTTCAGCCATTTGACGAAAAGTGATTTCAATAATCAGTTATATTAGTTAATCAATTGTTTATTGTTTATCAGGCTCAATGGTGCACAACAAATCCACAAGGGCTTGCCGACATTTTGCAGATAATTGGTGAAATTAGTTAATTAGTTGCTTATTGTTTATCAGGCTCAATGGTGCATAGCAAATCCACAAGGGCCTGCCAACATTTTGTAGGGCTTGTCAACTGGGTTTGTGGACCAGGCAGATCGGACTGTAGTGCAATTCAGTGAAACCATCCTTGATTTCTGAGTGAAACTGTTCCTGCTTTCTGCCCAACAAGCTGATTGCCCACGCCTCCTAGGCTTTCAATATTTACTGGAGTAATAATAATCACTGGGGACTTCTTGTGGAACTGTCCCTTCTTTCTGCCCAACAAGCTCATCACCCATGCCTCCTATGCCTTCAATATTTATTACCAGAAGAATAAGTACTAGGGTGCTTATTTCCATTTCAATGTCGTCACATTTATTAGAAAATGCAATCCCAATATGCTTGAAAAACCAATGACTAGATCCAATAATCATTATGGAGAATCAGTGAATAGATCTATTATTTTTTATGGAATACGTTGATATTTTTGTCTCTTTCTTAATATTGTTGTCTCTTTCTTCCATTTTTCTATTATTTAACTGCATCTTGGATTTTCTTTGTGTGTATTTTACCCTTTCAAGTCATGCGGTAGTTGATTATGTTTAGCAAAAGTGAAGAGGATCCTGCGGCTTGGATGTTGCAGAACATCCCACCGACTTGGATGAAAAGATTGAAGATTTTGAAAATAAAGTCTTATTGGTGCAGCAGCAGTAGTGTGACAGACCCCATGAAACACAGTGCTTGGCCATCACCATTTAGATGAAAAGAATGAGAATGACACCGAAAAACTGACACTTGATCAAATT
Source organism: Pinus taeda (assembly GCA_000404065.3). Lineage (NCBI taxonomy): Eukaryota > Viridiplantae > Streptophyta > Pinopsida > Pinales > Pinaceae > Pinus > Pinus taeda. Next base: position 299,128 of record APFE031456199.1, read on the forward strand.
GCACTAGGAAATGGAATTTTGACATTTTTAATTTTTAATTCGGGTTACAAATCAAGATCCAATGTGTAGCTCAAGCTTCAAATATTCAATCTTCACATGTCCCTTTATCCAAACCCTATACTAGGGAAGGGTGTCTCCTTACCACATCAAAAGACTTGAACTACATATCCTAACTCAACCTCCACATCAGTGCGCAAACCCACCACGGGCTTAACCTTTGCTCTCCTGTATCACTGAATAATACTAGCAAATACCAACGAGGGGCAGATCCTTTACACATGTCCATCACCAAGCTTGTTCTCGAGCACATACATAAGTATCCATCACCAATGCTTGTTCTCTCAGCACATACATAAGTGTGTAGAGAAGGAGATATGTGTGGGAGAAGGAGCACCTTTGACATAAAATCTATTTACTGTGCGAAAGAGATGGCATGTGCCAGAGAATAAGCACCTTTTGCATCTCCACAGAATTTACAAACAAGAATCAACAACATCCCCTTTATCCCCTTTAGTTAACAAATAAGAAATCTCATAATCAAATGGCAAAACAAGTTTGTGTGGAGAATGGTAATGTGTGGGGTGATGACTAGTTTCTCTGAGCTTTTGTCTGAATGCTTTGGTTTGGAATTCATGCATTTAACGAGATTCTTCAACTACTCCTTAACCTTTAACCATGTCATGTTTTTAACATGGCTAGAATGTGTATGTAGCATTAGTGTAAGTATTTTTTTAAAATAAATCGTATTTTTGCGATAAAAACGAGTCGAAGAAAATAGCAATAGACTTTGTGTTATTTGCATAATTTATTTAAACACACTACAAATATCATAGTTGACGAAAAAGAATTCACATAGCTATCCAAAACACTATATTGAGAGGATACATGTAAGCTGTGAGAAGGAAGTGTATGTGGAGTCGTGCAAAGAAAGCTATGCGGAAATGATGACAAGTCTTTTTGGGAAGAACATTGGAAAACCTTGAACAAATACTTCTAGACGAAATAGAAAAGAGTCTTCAAATAAGTTATGATGCCCTTCAGATAAGACGAAAAAATGATGTTCTTAGACAATGCGTGTTTTTTCATAGGAAAAATAAGGGATGGCGCAATAAATATATGGGACGAATGTGGCTTGAGAGGCTCGCTGGGTTTAATAAGAATCTTGTGGAGGTAGAAGGTATCAAGTACCATTTAAGTGATATTGAGAGTGAGGTTGAAGTTGAGGTTAGAATGCACGACGACGTGAGAGATCTGGGAAGACATATTGCCAACGATCACATCTGGCATTTGAACGATCCAATCTTGTAGCCTTGGTTTTCACAAACAACGAATGAAGATTGGATTAGAATGCACGATCATGTCATATGGCTTCGCACTTGCATCCTCACCTACTTTAACCTAGTTTCTTGGTTTCCATTGACAAAGTTAAGAGTTTGAGAACTGTTCGGCGGCTGCACTGACTGGTGGTGGTTCCATTAGTTGTGGAGTGAAGGACCACAGGTAAATAGATATTCATTGAATTAAAGCGAAAATATTTATTTTTTATTATAATATGATGCGAGAGGGTCCAATGAATTCTAAAGGGTTTTATTTATTTTCAAGTGCCTGAATTTTTTACTAGATCAAATCCAAGGATTTTGTAGATAACAATCTTCTCTATCTTTAAAATAATTGAAGCATGTTAACATTTTTTCTGGCACCTTTGCAGTTGAGGGAATTAAGGATTGAAGCTCCCCTCTCTGTTATTCCAAAGTCCATTTGACTGTTGAATAACCTTGAATGGATTGTGATATGTACATCGAGTACATATTCGTTGAAACACTTGAAGATGGTATCTTGTGGGATGATGAGTTTTTTGCTAGATTCCTTCGGCAATCTAACAAACCTGAAATACATCAACCTGTAATATTTCTATAGTTTCAAAAGGCTTCCAGATTCCTTCGGGAATCTAAGAACCCTGAAACACATGGACCTATCAGGATGCACTGATTTGAAGAGTCTTCCAGATTCATTTGGGAATCTAACAAGACTTAACATCTTGGTTATAACATCTTGGTTATGTGGTTGCAGTGCTATTTTTTTTTTTATTTTGCAAGTATTGGTATCACAAGCTATACATGTAACACAAGTTTTTGAAATGCAACATTTCACCATTGCACTTTTCAAACTATAGTTACTTATTTCAACCAACAACCTTCATCAATGCCACTCTTTCTTATGCTACAATTCATTTGGGAATCTAACAAGACTTAACATCTTCGTTTATGTGGTTGAAGTGCTATTTTATTTTGCAAGTATTGGTATCACAAGATAAACATGTTACACAAGTTTTTGGAATGCAACACTTCACCATTGCACTTTTCAAACTATAGTTACTTGCTTCAACCAACAACCTTCATCAATGCCACTCTTCCTTATACTACAGCCTTACGGTGTTCCCATTACAGCATGAGGTGCAATTGCTAGTTATTTTTATTTAACAACCTGGGACTACTTACAATTATATAGGATAGTATTTCTTAGGATAATCTAGGAAGCTTGACCCCAAGGAAAATTGATGGTATCATATTTAAATTCTTGGTTATATATATGTTTTTATTTTTTATTTTAAATTTTTAATGATATAATTTATGATGAGTATCTTTATGCACTGAGTTTAAAAAAATGCAACTTTTGGTAAGAAATAAAATATTTTATATATTAATATATAAGATTATTCATTCACGGTGATCAATAATAATTATTATGTAATATGATTATTTATGCCGAAGCTCTACTTATAACTATTATGAATCACAGAAGCCTCAATTCAACAATATAATTATTTATTAACTAATAATTGAGTACATTATATCAAACATACATTCTACAAATAATTTAACATTTTTTTCCATATTATCATCCGATCTATAATCTCATTTGATAATTGTATGATATTGGGTATACAGTTACGTCAATCAAAATCTCTGTTGAAAGATATATCGATTCATTTGTAAGCCTTGTAGATTGCCGTGAAATTCAGATTCCAATGTTTCGAACTTAATCACCACACATTTTATATGGAGCGATATCATATAGAACAAAATGATTTCCACATTCTTTGGGATTATATATATATAAAAGTAAGTAGGTATGCGCAAGGAAATTTAATGACGAATATTATGTGAAGGCTGACCAATGATAAAACGTATATATAAAAAACCACATATATTTTACTGCGCAGGGTTGGTCGACCGACCTTCAATGATTGATTAAGATTGAACAATGATGGACTGCAACTTTTACCTATAATCTATTCCGTCAATATAGTAATACATGCTGGTGATGCCTATTTATAATTAAATGACTCCCCTGCCCTGATATGGATATCCGTATGAGTGGGCATTATTGGTTGCCTTTTAGCATGATATAGGTGATAAGTTTCTCGTCCTCCTCACCCTCAAATGTCGGCCGCTGACGAGAACAGGTCTCTGCTCAGCTCCGCGAAGAAGATGAGAACTATCATCTATATCATGAAAAACGGCCTGTCCTACTGGTCCTACAACTGAAGATATGTAGCCTGGGTCTGCAGATATTCTTGGCAGGTGATTCTCTAGTTAAGGCCTTGTTCTTAGTTTCGTTTCAACTGTATTGAGTTCAATTTAGTAATTCAGTAGTAATTCATCTAGTCTTGTTCAAATCTATTTCAATTCCATATTTCAGTAATTAAATTTGATATAAAGTATGGGTCGTTCTTCTAGTTTCCATCAAATTTATTTTAGCCACAGCTCCAGGGTTTCAGTTGTCTTCCTGCATCACTTGGTCCTAATTCAGCAGCGGTATCTTCCGGAGAGATATCCAACAACGACTTGACCAGTTTGTAATTGGATTGCAGTATCTTGCTATGCTTGTATTGGCTAATTAATGCCCTATGATGTATCACCTTTGTCAATGTTGATATATGGCAGTGTCGAGCTCTTTGCAGGGCCAAATTGCAGGTCTTGTGGTTTTGATTTTTCTGGTCTGGTGTCTTTCTTGAGGTCTCTGAGCTCTCTGTGTGGTTCTCTTTGTCTACCCAGGTTGTGGTCGTCCATCTTTCCAAGTCTCGAAGAAAGTCATCTCCTATGGCCTTTGCCCTTTGTTCCTGTGGTGTCAACGTCAAGCGTTGTTTAGTGGAAATTTGACTTGGCTCCGGAGCAGCGAGATTAAGAGGATATCTCGGTTCGCGGTGTCATTCCTTAGTGACGCGAATTTCTTATTTCCTCTTCATCTTCAGAGTTTTGGTAAGGCTAAGTGTGGTTTTCTGGCCTTTTCCTTTCGGCAATTCCATTGGTGAATTTAGGGTTATGACTACTTCGAATTATGTTTACATTAGTATATAAGTAAGATTGTGTTGTTAAAATTTTGTTTGAGAGATTTTTTGAACAATATTATTAGATTTATAGATTTATTAGATTGAATAAACACTACGTAATTTGTAATTTCGCTTGATAATAATACATACAATATAAAATATTTACTCTTACAAACTTCCAATTTCTTTGTAGACTTTGAGACTTGCAATGTTTTAAGGTCTGTCATTCATATAGAGATTTGGGTGCACAATGTTTGCGCTTCCGATTTCTCTGTCTGAGTTTTAGGACTTTTTCAGTTAAGCTGTGTTTCCGACTTCTTTGTCTGACTTTTAGGACTTTTGCAATGTTTTGAGCTGTGATTGCTGTAAATGTGTTAGAAAACCTGCACAGATGAATCTAGCTAGTAAAGGTTGAACACACAGCTTTGCAGAGAAAAAACATTAAAAGAAAATTGAAAGAAGAAAAGAATGATTCATTAGAAAATATGTTACAATGCTCATTATATAGCATTACTGGGTGAAGATCCAAAGGTAATGAACTATAGTGGGTGAAGATCCCAAGGTAATGAACTATAGTGGTGATCAATGAGAAGACTCAACACCTACAACAAGTTCCGGAGATAACTAGTCAGTTGCGGAGTTAACGAAGGAGCAAATCAAGGAGTAAATCATGCAAAAGGAATCTTGCATGCAATCCCATGCTCTAACTAAGAGTCCGCATGTAGATGT
>APFE031456199.1:307223-322029 GCA_000404065.3 Pinus taeda
CCCTTTCTCATTTCTCGAGCCGGAGGAGTCATTGAAGGGCTTGGTGTACCCTTCCTTCTTTGGATGGGAATGCGCTTTTCCCTTGTCTTTTTGCTACTGATTTTTCTGACTTGAATCAAATCTGTGATGTTTATTGTGGCTGCTATCATGCACAACAAGTGCATGCGCTTTTGGAGGCTTGATTTTCCCCATGCCAATGAGTTTATCTTGCTCAAAAATAAGAGACTCCATAAATTCTTGGAGAGAAGGCATAGTATAGGATTTACCTGTTGCGAGCCTTACTGAATGAAATGTAGACACAAAGACGGAGTATTCCGGTCCGAGCTTTGACATAATAGAGAGAATTTGGCGACTCTCCTCCTTGTATTTGTCAATTCCACAACCCTTGAGTTGCAGCAATAGATCATTATATTTGGTGAAGAAGTCTTGAATTCTATCATAGTTCCGTGGATCCAATGATAGCAGCTCCACTTCGAGCATATGTCCTTTCATCTCATCTTGTTTCCCGTAGAGATATTCAACCTTTTTCCAAATCTCATTGGGAGTATTGCAAGCAGATAGATGAAACTGCAACTCTGGAGAGATGCACATGCATATGGATCCATGGGCCTCATCCATACGGTTGAGATACTTGGATTTTTCTATGGCTGAAGTGGGTTCCACTTCTGTAGCCATGGTAATCCTATACAACCCTTTTTGACGAAGGTATCGAGCCATTTGGTCCTTCCATTCGTGATAGTTGTACGGTGTTAGAATCGATGCTTTGGGAAACTCCATTTTTCTGTCAATCTTCGATCTCTGAGCTGTAATACCTGCAAAATAAAGTAATGGTGTGCCTTTATCTAGCAAACTGTGGGCTCTGATACCATGTAAATGTGTTAGAAAACCTGCACAGATGAATCTAGCTAGTAAGGGTTGAACACACAGCTTTGCAGAGCAAAAACATTAAAAGAAAATTGAAAGAAGAAAAGAATGATTCATTAGAAAATATGTTACAATGCTCATTATATAGCATTACTGGGTGAAGATCCCAAGGTAATGAACTATAGTGGGTGAAGATCCCAAGGTAATGAACTATAGTGGTGATCAATGAGAAGACTCAACACCTACAACAAGTTCCGGAGATAACTAGTCAGTTGCGGAGTTAAAGAAGGAGCAAATCAAGGAGTAAATCATGCAAAAGGAATCTTGCATGCAATCCCATGCTCTAACTAAGGGTCCGCATGTAGATGTGTAGTAGTTGCATATAGTTGCATGCTCTAACTAAGAGTATGTATGCAGTGGAATGTAGTTGCATGCTCTAACTAAGAGTCTACATGCAGTTGCATGCTCTAACTGAGAGTCTGCATGTAGGTGTAGTAGTTCCAACAATTGCTATAGAGACTTCTGCATGCCCTGTAGATGGCCAACGCTGAGCTGGTTTTTCTTTCCCAGCTCACTTTATATCAATTCTGATTTAGGCTATGTGGTCTCAAACTTCTGGAATTCTCGCTTCTCTCTTAAGTTCTTCGTTACCTTTCTACATTTTAATTTCATCTAATTTAAGAAGAGATGATCCATGGACGATGAATATTTTAAATAAATTCATGGAGCTGAACATTAACATGTATTTATATGCTGGATCATAACAGCAGTTTGGTGGCATTTTCTTCATAATTTTCTAAATTAGAACAGCCTTGGACCAACCCACCAATAATGTCAATGGTATGAGCATACTCTGACGCTAGAAGCAGGGAATTGACTCATTGAAAATCTAGCTAATCGAAGCACTCTCCATGACTTCTCATAACTCAGGAATACAAAATGCAGTAAGCTTCACACCTTGACTCTCATCCAGCTATTGGAAATGCTTTCCATGGCCTCTACTAACGCAGAATAGAGAATTCAATTGAAGTAGAGTTAGCGAACAAAAGATTTTACCAACTCCGCAATCCCATGAAAATGGAAACCCAATTTTCCTTGATCCAATAAGATGAAAGAAGGGGAAAGTGTTCATCTATCTACGTTACCAGTAGTATTCGTCATTAAAAATATGTATTATGTCTAAATATGTTAGATAGACCAACTGTACAGGCGACCTGCAATTGCTTTGCCTGAATTGCTTTCTTGTTGTGACTTTTAGATTTAATTTTAGATGACTGTTTAGTTTTATGGAAATCTACAAAAATCTGTTTGTTGTAATTCCGTGTTAGCTTTCAAGTAGGCTTTTTTGGGAATATATTTCCGTTCTAGTTAAAAATGATATAGACAGTTGTGATAAGAGTTTGTTTATTAATTAAAAAAATTGATTTTGTATGGAAACTTGGAAAAGAGAACAAGGTGAGAATAGAGGAATATCCCTTGGTTACCGGTCAAGGAGGATTTCATAAAATAATTTCACTAATTACGGATTTATTCACTGAAGAAACAATCAACAAATGGGAAGAGATGTTTGGGTAACTTAAAGAATGGAATCAATTTAAAAGAATTTTAAACTCCAAATATAATGAAACTTTCAACTTTACAAGATTCAAATAAGCCCTTAGAGAATAAGGGGAAGCCATATTAAAAAAATGAAAAATAAAAGTGGTAATGATAACTGAAAAAGAATAAAAAAGAGAGAATTTTCGTGGTGGTAATGAGAATGAAATTAAAAATATTAGTAAAATTAATATCTTCTCTGGATGGGCTTTAACTAACGAATAAATTTTAGAAGGGAAATATTTAAGATAGTTAAAGTTGTATTATATATGAGAGTTATTAATAAAAAATATGCAATAGCTTCTAGGGTTTTGGTTTAGGGTTATTTGAAAATAAGTTTAAATTTTGAAGTGCAGATATGATCATAGTAGAGGTTGCCCATAAAATGATGATGATGTTGATGATAGTGGTTAACGTCCATTGAGACCAAACTGGTTTATGGGACCTATAATTTTCTTAGTTTTTAATCTTCTGGCTCCTTGTCTTTCTTGGCGAGATTGATGTTGTAGATTTCTTTTTTTTCTCTATGGTCTTCCAACTTCATGTATCTTGCATCTCCTTCATCTCTTCTGGTTCTTGGGATATTTGTGTCTTAGCTTCACGATCTATTGTGTTCATCCCCTTGGAGATAGATGGAGAAGATGTTTGGTCTAAGAGATATGCTTTGCTGTTAAATGAAAATTTATTTTGTGCAGTATCAAAATCCCCATAATTGTTGATGCTTGAGGGGTTGTTGAATTCACTTTTTTGTTACTGGCGGATCTTTCTCCCTGCTTGTCTTGAGAGTTGTTTCTTTCTTGTGATCCAGAGTTTTCTCTAGAATATTCTTCTTTGATGACAGTGTAGTGTTTTTTTTGTGCTCCTTCCCACCATCTAGATCTGTCGTGGTTTTTTCTAGCAGAATTTTTGTGGGAGGCTTTTTGGCAATTTTTGGCTAGATGGCCCATCTCAAAGCAGGATCGACATATGAAGAGGACACTTTCATAATCGAGTTTTTGGTTCCACACATAGTTTTTACTTGTTAGGTTTATTTCCGATGGGAATTCGGTGTTGAAGTCCATTTCCACACAGATGCGTGCATAGGTGGTTCTGGCATATTCCTCTATTTCTGAGCACCTGCAGTAAAATTTCCCAATTGCATTTCCAATGGCTTTTAGCAATGAGAGGTTCCAAAAATGCGAAGGTAGGCTTGGCAATCTCACCCAAACTGGTGTTGAAGTTATCACTGTTGTTGAGGGATCCAATGATGGGTTCCATGGCTTCATGAATAGGCCTGAGTTTTCCCAAAACCAAGGGCCGAAATCTAGAATACATAATCTAGGAGCCATATTTGCCCGTAGAAAGCCGAGACCTAGCCGCAGAGAAATAAGGCAGAAGATTAGATCTAGATCTAGCCGAATATTAGATCTAGAACCCATCGGCAAAGAAGATTAGATCTAGATCTAAATCTAGCCGCAGAAGATTATATCTAAAAACCAACAGGAAAAAATAAATCACTCACTTGCTTCACTTGCTTCATGAACCACTAGATCCGAAGATGGACACGTAAAGAAAGACTTTCTCACAGATCTATTTTTGCCGATTATAAAAAATATAAAAAATAATGCAGATCTAAGAACCGCAGCCACAGACGGAAGAATGCAACTGCAGAGATAATGTTATGTCGATATTTGTTAAGGTAACGCAGCCGCAGAGATAATATGCCATAAGAACGCTACCACAGATATAAGAAAAAATATGATGAAACTTCAGATCAATAGCCGCAGACAGAAGATGAGCTAACATTAATCCGCTTTGTTAAAGTAACGGAACCACAGAGATCAGAAGAACGCGGCCGCAAGAACGTAGCCGCAAGAATGCAGCTGCAAAGAACCAGGAGAACGCAGCCGTAGATACCCTTTAATACAGTTGCCTGCAGTTGAACACAGCCACAGAGAACCAAAAGAACACAGCCCCAAGAGCACAGCCAACTGTGGAAAACGAACCTCATCAACTTAGTATAACTAAAGATCTGAAGAAATATATTATTAGATAGAACAAGGTTTTAGTTTTTCACATTGGACATAGCCGGGAATGCGACATAGTAGGGAATGCTAGGTTTGAACAATAACACGATTTTACATTAAAGTTTGAAGTATGCAGCATGTAGCTAAAAATGAATAAACAATCGATTAGAGCTTTATTCAATGCGGTTCCTACTGAAGAGCATAAAGGTATAACAAATTTACAAGTTTTTTTTAGAGGCTTTGAATTATTTGTTAGGGTATTTTACGTAATATTGTAGTGTCTATGGAGTCATAGGGTTTCAGGCTTTTTTAAAGAAAATTGTACAACACAATTGCATAATTGCAACTGTAGAACACAAATCACAATTTGATATTATTCATCACAATAGTTACATGTTATAGGATATAACACAATTCGACATATCTATATCATGGTTACAACTCACTATATAGGAGTTAATACTTTCTAGATTGACACCTAGAGACTCGCAATGACAACTATACATGATATAAAAGCATTATCCAACACCCTCCCTTAATGTTTACATGGAAAATTCATATTACAAGAACAATATGATATTTGTCTCACTTGTCTTCATTACCACTCACATCCACTGTGGAATTTCACAAACATGGTTCTTTCTTTGCCACCACATCTTCAATCAGTGACTTGACCTCTATTTAAAACCTAAACGCCTCTCAATTGGTGCTTTTTTATTACCCCAAAGAATAACCTAAATACTAAATATCTCTATAACCTTGTTATATAGGTAGGTTGCCTATGTAAAAGTTTCTCCAGCAATCTACCATACAACTAACCATTTTCACATATACACTCTCAAACATACGAAGAAAACCTATAAAAAATTTGTTCTATCTCTACACCAAAAGACATTAAGAACTATTAACTTAAAAATGTTTTTGAACTATTAACTTAAAAATGTTTTTTTGTTGATTAATTAACTGGTGCTCGTTATAAAAAATCTGCACATCAAACTAATTTTACAACCCACAACACACAATAATTCTACAATGGGTGAAACTAAAACACCAATCAACTCACAAACAAGAAAAAATATTAGTCTGCAATAACTACATCTCGGTGTCATCCAATTGTTCTATATGAGTGTTGGGAACAGACCTTCATATCAACATCTTTGCCCATGGCAGCATAGGAACTTGCCCAAGAATTAGAGGCCCAATAATTAGAGGTGGGCTCCGTGTCTTTCGTCAGCAAGTCGTCCATTACTCTGATTGACCATTTCGAGACCTTTGAAGCACTGCCACTCTTGGTGAAAGAGCTAACCGAATTCACTCTCATCAACATATAGTTGCTCCCACTACAATCATTGATTCAAAACGATGAGAATGGAGTCCTTGATCTCGATCATATGATCTCAGTTATGCTCCCTAAACCTTTATCCATCGTATGAGATTTAGTTAAACTGAATTCACATGGTCTTTTTCAACGCAGGGCTCATGTTGATCGAGAATAGATCTCTTGGTATGACAGCAAAGACACGCTGTAAACGGTTTCCCGAATCTGGTTGATGGCTAGTACAGACAATTCCTTTGACACAATACCACGCTTGGCTCTAGGCTTCACAACTTTCACGCCACCTCTTCGGCTCTGCGAAATGGATCAAACGCTCCACAACTTTATGACGCAGAAAATCGCAGGACTGATTCAATTGTAGAAGAAACGCCGCCTTCCACCGTAGCTATCCACGGCGATTTCCGACGATGAAGATGCAACTTCATTGATCTGATGGGTTTCCACCTCTAGAAAACGATCTGGGTCCTCTCCTTCGGAAAATGGACTGCAAGATTGGCAATCGTTCCTTCATAAAATAGACAATGTTATTCACAAAATTTCTTAAAGTCTGGCTGCTAAACAGTCTTGATGTCTCTCACACCCACCATACTCTTCATCTTATTATGGTGGCTAAAGCACAACAGCAACAGAACAGAATAAAAAAGAACGCTTCGGATTCCACCATGGCCTCCAATGATGTGACCCAATTTTTTTTGTCGCTGCAGCTTCTTACTCAGATTCTCATATATGTTCCCGTATTTTCACATCTAGAACAAATCATTCATATCTATGCAACTACTGAAGCAAAAAACCCTTATGGGCATGGATGGGAGAGTGAGAACATCCAACTTTCTCATCCACATTACACTGGAACTCAAACGTGAGGTTATCGTGCTTTGTGCTCTACAGACGCTCTTGCTTAAATTTTTATCGATTCAATGTCAAGTTGTCTTCACAATCCTCTATGCAACGACTCTCAGCCACACACATGATCTCAGCGATGCGCGCCGACAAGCTACCCTTTAACGAATTAGATGACAAAGAAAAAAAATTTACTCAAAACAACACTACACTCAACATAATTTTCTACCTAATCTATTCTATTTGTTATCACTCAAGTTGTCCCCCAGGAGGGGATACGGCCAAGGTAACCACAAACCAACTTTTTAGACACAGATTCTAACCAATCTGCATCCAAAGAGGGCTCTCGCTTTAAAGTTTAGCTTTGTTTTTAGGTCTTTTAGGTTAGTGATGATGTACATGGTTTTGTTTTAAGTTTGTTGGATGGTGATTTTAAACAAAACTGGGATGCAAGTCTAGATAGTTTATTCCATTGGGTAAATGGAGTCTGTGAGGATGAACTGCTGAGTGTGTTTTCTTTGGCAAAAAGTGATACTACATAGCAAGATAATCAATCTTGCAACAATTCTATAATTTGGAAATAGATGGAATGAAAGCCAGTGGGTGAAGGGCAGTTAAGAATCCTTCATCATGTTGGTAGAGGGAAAAGGCATGACTATTATCAAGGAGCAGTAAATAATTCCTTGTTAATAATCAAAGGGAAAGAATTAGTGGAAACAAGAGCAGCTAAGAATTGATGTTTTTGCTAACTCTAAAGAGAACATAAGTAATAAAATAGATTGAACACAGAGTGTATTTAAACAAATTCTGGGCTACTCTTTTTCTCCATTACTAAGATTGTGAAAACATATATGAAGTTTGCAGACACGGAAAATATAGAACACATGTTAGGAAAACTTATTGATCCATATAAAGACACAAGAATCATGTAGCATGACCAAGAGCATCAAATCCACATTCAGACGGTGCAACAACAGTGAACTTCAACAACCTTTGTATTAAAAATCCTCAAAGTTACAGTGCCGTCTAGAGGAAATATCACCAACCCTAAATACATCTCACGGTGAGGTATTTATACAAAAAAGAAATATCTTATGGAAAAATATCTCGCAATAACTTCATCCATCTACTTTTATAAGAAAATAAATGCCATTGGAAACAGGGAAAAATGAATGCAGATGTAATTGTTGCTATGCTGGCCGCTTTAATTCATCATATACATTTGACTTTTACACCCAGTGACTCGGCTGATAGTCTTTCTTTTATTAGCTTTGCTGAGTTGTTGCCTTGGCCCTTTCATCTGTGCCTGACTCTGCTTTAATGCATTTTGGCGTGACTTCCTTCCCCTGTTGTTTTCATTTTTTATGATATGTGGCACGTGCATTGAATTTGATTGAATGCAAATGATCAAAAAGAGAACTAAAACTACCTTGGTAAAACCTCTAGCATGCTCTGCCACCATTGGTCTATTGGCAACTGGTGCCTCTGTAGCTTTATCAATATTTCATCAGCTTCAGTATACCTATAGAAATTAGGTTGGACTTCAAAAAGATGTGTTATTTCATGCTCAATATAAAATAGTTTTCCAATTTGTCATATAAGCTCTATCCAGAGGGAGGTGCTATGTCTTCTGAGGCGCTTGATGATGTTGTGATCTCATTGGCAACATATGTATTCATCCTGTGAGCATATTGTTCATGTGTGAACAGTTTCTGATTGTCGGTTAACAAACTGGGTAAACCCTTTTGCTGCAAGACTGTAAACTTTTTTGTAAAAGAATTTATTTCCATCTGCATTTCTTGACATTTTCTCTCCAGATTCTGTATAAAATTCCTCATGGTTAGCACTTTTTTAACTATCAAAATGGTACATGTTCCGTCCCTGATATCTAGAGTTGCTAGTTGTTCTTTCGTATGAGTATTCAAATAATGAATTAGTCTATTGGCCTGTTTAGGCATGTTTTCCAATGATGCTCTGGCCTTTTGAATCTCTACTTGGGCTATTTCTATCAATTCAATTTGCTTATAGATAGTCTGTATTGATCTCCATTGATCAGTGATGGACTGGCCAATTTTAGTACACAAAATTGTTTTGATTTATGATAGAGGTTTATGAAAAGCAAGATCTTTCTCCAAGGATTTTACCTTATTTTCCAAGGCCTTTACCTCTCTTGCTTTTTCTGTCACAGTTATTTTAGATTTATCATAGCTTACCTCTAACTTGGCCAGTTTTTCTTTAGCTTCTTTTAGCTCTGCCATTTGGAGTTCTAACTCCTTTATTTCCTTCATCATCTCTTCCATGCTCATGCTGGTATCTGGTACTATGGTTGTTGTTGTTGGTGAAGCTGAGGTACCTGTTGTTGATGCTAGGACAGTGGGAGGGGTTGCTGCTGCAACTGTGGGAGGGGCAGTAGCAATTGTTGGGGCTGTTTCGGGTGGCTGGGAGGTTGACTCTCCCTGCTTGGCTTGTAATGCTTTCTCCAATTCTTGCTCCATCTCAGTTAGCCTTTGATTCATCCTTATTAGCAAATCCATGATGACTTCTTCTGCCTTTTCTTGTGCAAGTTTTGTAGTTTGTGGGTGGATAGTAACAGGCAGCTTCAATTGCTTCCTAAGTGCAGCAATATCTTCTTCATTTTTCTTTATCAGTTCTTTGATGCCCTTGGCATCCTTGGGATCATGTCCTAGCTCACTAATAATTTCTTCTAAGGTCTTTATTCCATTGTCTTTTGCTAAAGAGACTATTTTTTCCAAATCCAATTGGGCAGATGTATTGCTTAATGAATCCTGCAATTTGTGGGCCAACATTGCCTTATCTGCCAATGTAGAGTAAACTATTTCACCCGTCCATTTGTGCAGCTCAATCTGGTCCATTGGGTGTATGTATTTGGCAAGGACCTCTAGATTTGTTCTTATATAGTCAGTTGCTGACTGTGGTTGCTGAACTTTAGGTCTAAAATGACATAAGATCATTTTTTCCTCCTTAATGTCATCTGCAGCTATTAGTCTTTGCTGTTTGGAGGGTGTCATTTTGAGAAATTGATCATAAAGTTGTAGTCTCAATGGCTATTTCTAGGCCTTAATGTCCATGAATGTTCTTTTAATATTAGAACGCTGCTTACTTTGCGGCCTTGAGGAGGAAACTGCCATACTATGCTGCCTCTCCATTTCCTACCTATGAGAGCTGGTGGATGTCTGTTGGTTGGTTGCCCTTTCCTCTCTTGGACTCTCTGTGATTTCTTCAACAATTTCCTCTTACAGTAGAGGATCTACTCTTTTCCTTTTGGCCTTTGACTGCTCCGTTGATCCACTTGCAGGCGTGGTCTCTTCTCTATCCCTTTTCTTGATTCTTTCCTCATTGAGAGGAGTCTGTAACGCTGGTACTTCAGGTTCCTTTGTCCGTAGTGAAGGGGCTTGCCCTCGAGCCTGTTCCTTTGATGTTGTTGGTGGATCTGTCATCATGTGCTACTCTGAGTCCAGCACCTCTTTGCCTTTTGATGTTCTAGCAGTTGGTGTAGTGCTTTCTTGGGCCAGTTGTTGTCAAGTTCCAGCAAATGATGTAGTTACCCTAGTTTGCTATGGCATAATGAATGACACATGTCCAAAAGAATCTAGGTCAAGAGCCTTCTCAAGATTTTTCATAGTTTGTTCCATTTTTTCTTTCTCAGTGAGCTGTTTAATTAGTGTGACTTCTACCCACTCATCTCGATTAGAAAATTGTTCTATTTCAAGGATCTTGCAATGTCCATAGGTTGACAGCCTATATTTTATTTTTCTTGCATTGATAAAGCCATTTGGGTCATAGGGTACCCACCAAAAGCTTTTTTTTAATTTGAATTTTTCACCCAATATCTTGTCAGCATCTTGCCATCATTATTTTTTGTTCATGACATAGGGGCCTAACTGGTCTCTCAATTTCAACTGAGCCTTTTTCTTGGTGTTATGAAAATGAGTCAAATCTAAATTGATAAATTGCCTAAAATATTCCAAGGCAAACAGTCTCAATGGCATATATTTTGGCAGCTTGTAAGGGCACCGCTCACAGCCATATATCCTGATCTTAGCGTGATTCTGGTATAAGTACCAATCACCTATTTTGTAGCTTTTGGAGCACTGTAATATTTTCTGCATATCATAAGATATTCTAGGAGGAGGGGTTCTGATCAGTAGAGAAGATACTGGATATATGAACATGTCGATAAACTCACAGTAAGAGCAAGGAGAGTTGTGGACTTCATGAAAGACTGAGGTCCAAAAAACCACATACCTCTTTTCTCCTTTAGAATCCAATTTTCTAATGGGAAATTGGAAACTGTCTCGTTGATAATACATGAACATATGATAGATGTAGGATGAGTACTTGAAGATTCCCTCCCTGTCTAGATTCAAGAGCTGGTCATGGAACTTGTTGGCGATGAATTTAGCATAGTTGTATTTGACAGTAGGGGGTTGCCCTGGAGTGAATATGGACAATAAAACTAACACAGTCTCATCAACATATTCACTTGTCTTGAACCCCAGAATATAAGATATCATATCAACAAGTAATTTACCTACTTCAATGAACCATGCATGGTGAAAATGAGGTGGCTCTGTAGGCTGGTGATCTGATCTCATAAATGTTTGGGCAATTCGAGCTATCTCTGAACTGGACAATTTGGGGCCCTCATCAAGCAAGAATTTCATAATAAGAGGAAACAGAACCTGAGTTGGTTTGAAGTTTAGCATTTGATTTATGGACTCGGGAGTTATATGAAAGAGGGTAGTTCCAGATGGAGTTTTGGCTGCCCTTTGGGTTGGTTCATAGTTGTCATAGCATAGTTGAATTATCTCAGCGAAAACATTGATAGTGGGGAGGTAGTACATGGGTAAATTTGATTCCCATATCCCATAAAAATCATTTTTGCTTAGGTAACTATTCCTGAGTTCACAAAATGCTTGTAGATGGTTTTTTTCACCAAGTCTTGGATTTGAAAATCCCGATCGGCCAAAGGCAGCCATTCCAATTCCTTGTAGGGTGCATTAAGAGGAGTAACATTCAGGGCCACTGGAGCCTCCATTATTCAACTGTCTGTGATTTTGAAATTGGAATTTTGGGTCTGTGTAAGTAAAATAGGGATAACAATAAATTTGTGGATTTTCTTCGGGAATGATAGACTAAATTCGACTCAGCATTAACTTACTGGGTACAAATTGTAGAAAAACGTAGCTTACAGAGTTTTCCAGCAAGATATGGATAGAAACAATTCAGGGCTTTTTCCTTTGGTAATCACAGACCAGAGTGAACTCAAGTTCGACTCGGCAAGAGAAATTTGCAAAGGGAGATGGAACTTGGTGGATTTTTGATAAAACTCGGGAAAAACAGTGGTTGCAGTGTGCGAGTTTGAATGCGACGCTGCGTTTCTTACTCAAATTTGGGCGTTTTTTTTTTTTGGCAAATTTACAGAGAAAACTAGAAAAACAGGGTTTAGGAGCAGCACTCGGGTAAATACCTGTTTAATGGACGCCCTGTGCAAAATGTTGGTGGCAGACCAAGCTGGAGGGGAGTTGTGCACTTAATTCAGCTGGGTGGCAGACTATGTAGTCAAAAACGCTGCTTTGGATGTGAAATAGCATGCAGAGGTTGCACAGAAGAAACAAACATAAATGAACGAGAAAACGACATTTCATGCCTTTTGACAAAGATTTGATTTTGGCGGGTTTTGGTGCGCTTTGGTTGGGTCATGTCAACATGACGTGAATGCTTGTCGTGTAGCGTGTTAACGTGGCAGTGATACGGCGGCAAAGGGGTGGCGATGTAAGCAGGCGACACGGCGATGACATGGCGCTGACGTGGGTGCGACGTCAACTGATGACGCAAGCGTGACATTAACAGGGAGGCAGCAGGGTGGTAAGTAGTATTCCTCGCACCGCCTTTGG
Organism: Pinus taeda; assembly: GCA_000404065.3. Lineage (NCBI taxonomy): Eukaryota > Viridiplantae > Streptophyta > Pinopsida > Pinales > Pinaceae > Pinus > Pinus taeda. The sequence goes on from APFE031456199.1 coordinate 319,784, forward strand.
GCTAGGGTGGTATTGGAGGGGGGCTTCGGTCACGCTGGGAAGTTGACACTTGTCTTCTGTATGGCAGCAATACTGCCCATCCCCCAGACGCTATCGATCGGTGATCGGAGGGGTTCCGATATCGACGAGAACCATCGGATATATGGGCGATGATCGAACTATTAACGGTGAGTGGGATATGACGGGGTCTACGGCGTGGTGGTCCACCACAATTTTTAACGTTTTGTAATGTTCGGGCAGTGTATTGAAACTTTGGTTAAATGTTTCAGGCGTGGTTATTTATTCAACCAAACATTGAATAAATCCAAACGATAGATGCGCGCGCGGGGAAGGGCTGTCCAGAAGGTTTCAGATAAACCTTAGACCCCCTAAAACATTAACATATGGTTTTAATTAAGCCCGGTGTGGGGCATTAAAGAATTTTGGGGTTTTTATGCATTTTTATATAGTATGGGAGGGGAAATATTATGTAGGAGCTATATAATAGTGTTAATAGGTTAACATGAGCAATATATTCAAAGATAAAAAGCGCTAAGTAAAAGGTGAAACTTAGGCTTAGAGAATAAAAGGGATCTAGGCCATGAATTCTGGGAAGCTTAGCACAATGGAAGAGACAAACGTTTACACAAGAAATGTGGCTTCTTTTTCCTAAGTAAAACAAAGTTTCACTTTAGTCTTTCTCATAAAATGAAATGAAGTAGGAGCACTGAGCAGATCTCAATGTCCTTGAGGGGATGTTAGTAAGTGTTCTTGGAAAAATGAGGAGGGAAGTTAGTCATGCCCCATTTGTATTATGACCACCTTGCCGTAGCACTTTATGATATCCATGAGATAAAACATATTCAAATGCCAAAATTTCTCATAAACCTACTTCTGCAACATCAAAACTACTTACCCATCCTCTTACTCCTAACATTTTCTCTTCATTCTCCTTGGGTGCATTTGAACTAGGAAACATTGATTCTCTTCTTTTCTTTTAGTTTCCATCCTATCTAAATCTACCCTTACCTCTTCTAAGGGCCCAGATTAAACAGTTGGGATTCTTTGCTTCTCTACCTAGCTACTCATCTGCCAAGCATGAGGTGTTTGGATAGACCTTTATTCTCTATTCTAAGACAAGTAAATGCCAATATTAACTTGGCCAAGATTAAGCTGTTTGACCATTCATGAACCGTGATAAGTGTTGCGGAGGTAAATCCCCTCTGCGGACAGAGGTGGATCCCACTAGCCCCACAGGGGTCTAGCAACAATCAATCACGCTGCATGCAAGTTCCTAACTATACAATTTAAAAAGTCGATCTGGGAGACCAACCTGGGATCCAACGCTTGTTTGTTGTGGGAGAAGTGTCGCTCCTATCCTCTAGCTCTGGCCGGTCGCTATTCGCACATAGATACCTGCACAAATGAAGAATAAACCACAACAAGCATAAAATCCAAAAACATACAGCTATGTACCAGTCAAGCAAGATACAATTCACATATTACCAGTAGAACACATGAATGGAACCATAATAACAGTCACTTATCATTAGGTAGAAATGAGAGAAGAAATTACAACCACTTAAGGCTTGACGCTGTAAAACTCCTCTAGCTGGGTGGGCAGTCAGTCTGACATGTCTTGCAAAGTCACTATCTCTCTCCACAATCCGGCAGCATAACCTTTCTTTCAACTCTTAGCTCAAAAATATCTCTCCCTCACTAGCTCGTTCACTCTTTTGCTTTAGCCTCCAAAAACTCGCTTGTTCATTATGAGGAGACAGGTTTTTATAGATGGGGGGGGAGGAGATATGCATTGTAGGTGGACACATTCTGAGTTTTGGTAACGTCCCATAATAGCCATTGCCTTGGATAGAAAAGCCGAAGCCCGGCTACTTTTATGGGCTATTTCCTTCAGGGAACTGAGTGAGTCACGGGGGAAAAAGCATTCTAGCATGCGCTGGCTAAAAATCATGCCTAAATTGTGTGGCGCGGGCCATGCTCTGGGACAGAGCGCCTATGGGTGTGCCCTCTTTGTAAGGACTGAGCCATTGGCGTGGGTTAATACACTCTGGACCCGCGCTAATGGGAAAAAGGCATTTTCCAAGGTTAATCTTCAGAGGGTGTCTTCAGGGTTATTGAACTTCATACTCAGGAGGCCTCAATGCAAGTGTTTTCAAGTTATGTCACTGGTCACAGGTCCGTAAATGTGTCCTCCAATGTGCGACAGCGGGGGTGCAACAGGGACGGTGACCAACGGTGACAAATTA
>APFE031456199.1:332309-370779 GCA_000404065.3 Pinus taeda
GATACCTTTTATTCTCATATTTACAGTTCCCAAGTGTCCTTTTTCCAATTCTTGATGGACTAAAAGGTGACACAAAAAGGTGGGGCAGTTCTTTGACTTTTCCTCAAAATTTGTTGGATATTCCTTTCTATCTTATTGCTGTAATAAATTGCAGAAACTAAGCACTCTTATATACAAGTTAAAGTTCCGATATTTCAAAAAAATGGATCAAAATAATGCTTCAGCATCCGACCATTGACTGGCCCATCCTCTACCTCTATATTATCCACGATTTTCAAAAAGTAGGTGCTGTTTTCTTGTGCTGCCTGAATAGTATAAGGTCCCTTCCATAGGAAATCAAATTTCCCATGTTTTTCTTTATCTTCTCTCCTGGAGTCCCACTTTAAAACTTTATCTCCAATATAAAAATACTTTGCTTTAGCCCTTTTATCAAAGATATTTTTAAGCTTTTCTTGTAAAATCTGAGCTCTTTGATAGACCTCCTCTCTAGTTTGTTGCAAATGAATTATTTGATTAATCCTTCTCTGAATATCATTAGGTTTTGTCTTTATTTCTTGCAGCAACTTTATCACTAGGATTCCCAAAGAACAAGGGAATACTTCCTCCATACCATAAACCAGCCCATAGGGACTTTTTCCAATGGATATTTTAGTAGTCAATCTATCTGCCCATAGTGCATTGATAAGCTTTTTATGCCAATTTTTCTTATTCTCCTCCAAGACTTTCTTAATGATATTGATCAGGCTTTTGTTGGAGGATTCAGCTATACCATTACCTTGAGGGTAATAGACCGTGGAATGGCCTAAGGTAATGTGGTATTTATGATAGAAAGTGATCATTCTCTTGGATTTAAAAGCAGCAGCATTGTTTGTTATAATCTTTTCGGGACAGCTAAATCTAGACATGATATTGGTCTCTAAAAATTGCATGATCACTGAGTCATTGGCTTACCTACAATGGATGGCCTCTATCCATCTGCTGAAGTAATCAGTGGCAATAAGGATCCATTTGTGTTGCACAGAGGATGAAGGGTGAATTTCCCCAATGAAGTCTAAACCTCATTGTTGAAATGGTCTTTCAGTGGAAATGGGCTTGAGGGGTAGAGGCAACAACTTCTTCTTGCCTTCAAAGTTTTGGCAATTGTGGCAAGAAGTTACATATTTATTTACATCAGCAAATAGGGCGGGCCAATAAAATGCAGCCCTTAGGATTTTATCAGGAGTTGATTTCCAATATAAATGTCCACGACAATCCCCTGCATGAAACTCTTTGAGTACTTTGTCAGTTTCTTCTTTGATTAGACAATTGAATAAAACACCTTCATGATTTTTCCAAAAGAGAGCATGATCTAAAACACGGAATTTGGAAGCCTTCATTTTCAAAAATCTTTTCTTAGTTCTGGATAATCCTGGAGGAGCTTTCAGGTTTAATAATACAAAACATATGTCAGCATACCAGAGTGATTGTAAAAAGGCTTGATTGATCTGTGGAGTCACCATCTCCTCCTCATTATCCAGTTGATTTATGTCAAGGGCTTGAAAGTTGGTTTCAGTCATAAGTTTGGCTAATCCTTGTCCTTTTATCAGCTTGGTTGGTTTGATTTCAATGTCATATTGTAGTATGGTAGCTATCCATTTGCCTCTTTTTCCTTCAATTCCCTCTTGGGTTAGGATGTCTTTAACAACGGTGTTGGGAACATAAGCAATTACATGAGAGTATAAGATGTAAACTCTAGAGTCCTTAATGGCCTTTACAAGTGCATATGTCTGTTTCTCCATGATTTGATATTTGAGTGGAGCATCTCTAAGTGCCTTGCTAAAAAAGGCTATGGGTTTTTCACATCCCTAGTCATCTTTTTGAAGCAAAACAGCAGCAATTGTATGTTCTGATGCAAATGAGAATATGATAAAGTCTTTATCAAAATTCGTGGTTGTAAGGATTGGTCTTTGAGTCAAAGCTTTTTTTATTTCTTTAAAGGCTTGTTTAGCTTCTATTGTCCACTTAACCTTGGAATCTTTCTTTAGCATGTTGTTCAACAATCTTATCAGTTCTGCCAGATTTGGTATGAATCTTCTTAGGAAATTGATCTTTCCCAAAAAGGCTTGCAATTCTTTGATGTTTCTAGGGTGAATAAATTGCAAAATAGCTTGTATTCTATTTGGATCAATTATAATACCTTCGTTAGAGATGATATGGCCCAATAATTTTCCTTCTTTTAGGCCAAACAATGATTTCTTTGGATTTATTGATATACCATATTTTCTGCAAATTAAAAATACCTGTCTAAGATGATCTAGGTGTTCTTGATTTGACTTGGAGAATGTTGTAAGGTCATCTAGGTAAATGACTAAAAAATCATGGATTTCTTTAGCAAAAGTTATATCCATGGCTCTTTGAAAAGTTGCCCCTGCATTCTTAAGTCCAAATGGAATTTTCATATATTTGAAGGTTCCCAAAGGGGTTCTGAAAGCAATTTTATCTTGATCATCATGGTGTATTAGGATCTGATTGAAGCCTGAGAATCCATCCAATAGTGAGATCCTTGAAGCACCCACTACCCTTTGTATAATGTGATCCATTTTGGGTAAGGGGTAATTATCCTTTAAAGAGACTTTGTTCAAATTTCTCAAATCAGCACACAACCTAATCTCTCATGTTTTCTTTCTATTAGGCACCAAGTTTGAAACCCATTCTGAGAATCTGATGGGTGCAATAGTTCCAGCCTCATACATCCTTTTGACTTCTTTCTCAATTAAAGGAAGGAGCACAGGGTTGACCCTCCTAAGTTTCTGCATGAAAGGTTTTTGATTTTCTTTGAGAGGTATGGTGTGTTGAATGAGAGAAGTGTCGTAGGACTTTAGGTCCTTGTAGCTCCATGAAAAATACCCTGAAATTCTTTAAACATTTCAACATACTTTGTCTTTTTGTCAAATGGAAAATTTTTGGACAATTTTATGATTTTGGGATTTTCTGCAGTTCCTATATTACAGTCCTCAATTTCTGCATTTAATGGTTGCATCTTTGGTTTCCTAGAAATGTCATTTGAGTCAAAAATATCTTCCAAAGGAGTGAGGCTTGTAGGTAAAAAATTATCCTTCAAATCAATCACTTCACATTCTGCTCCAATAGCATCATCACATTCTTTTCCTTTAGGTTCCTGTAAATCTGTTTTAGCAAACTTCGTGAGATGTAGAATTTGGTTTGTTGTTTCAGCAGAAATGTGTGTCTCAATTGTGTCTATTTGATCATTTTCACTTATGGTGCTTGTATCTATTTTTGTGCTGGAAAACTCTTCTTTGAGGGTCAGGAAATTATTAATTTGAGTGTCACTATCAAATACTTGCCAACTTTTTATATTATCAGCTACAGATGGCCTATGTTTAATCTCACTTGAGAATTGGTGGTTAGGCTTAAATGGAAATTTGCAAGTACTGGCAAAGGTTGCTAGACTGTGAGCATGTAAATTTTGATTCCTTGGAATTTTAGCAAGCTGAGATTCTAGGAAGGTGTTGACAATTTCAATTGCTGCACTTCTGTATGATCTCAGCCTAAGGTCATTTGTGATAAAGTTACCTTTCATTTGTTAAATGATGAGATCAGAATCTCCCAAAATTGATATCCTAGCTGCAGCTAGGCTTTTGATCAGCTTGAGCCCAAGTAGAAGGGCTTCATATTCGGCCATGTTATTAGTGCATCTGAAATTCAATCCATATGCATGTCCATCAGCATAGTCATTCTTCATATTATGTAACCAAATTCCTTCCCCTAATCCCAGCTTATTGATAGATCCATCAAATTCCAAAGACCATAGGATCTCTTGTTTAGGGCTATTATCAGGAATTTTCAAGATTTGTTTAGCAGACAGATTTGGATCTTCATTTTCTTTTGGTCTTTCTTGTGTGATTGCTACATGATTGTTCTCAGAGACTTCTTGAATTTGAACTGTATATTTTTCATCTAGGAATTCATTCTGGTGTAAAGAATTTTTTTTAACATCAGTTGGGGTATGTATCTCAGTGTTGTACAAGATGAAAGAATCTGTTTGAATGCATGGAATAAATGGGAAAGTTTTGAGGTTTGTCTTGGCTGCTGACCACATACTTCATCAAAGTTTCCCTATATAATCTCTTTGGCTGGCCAAACACTGAGATGGTGGCATAGGACATGTCAAACTGTAAAGAGCCCTGAAGCTTGGCACCCCAGGATCTGGATAATAACATTCCATATTTGGGTGGGATATCAACCGCTACTACATCCATTAGAATTGTTTTAGCAGGGTATTGTACCAATGATACACACAGATCTTTAATCAATCCTAGGCATCTCACTTGACTAGAATAAAATTAGAATAGGTCTTTGTATGGTTGAGTTATGTCTAGTTCCAATTTTTCCATCACTAATTTGGGCATCAAATTGTGAGAGGCCCTAGAATCAAACATTGCGTTGTGAAGTATTTTGTCATGGATGTTTAAACTCACATAGAATGGAGGAACACTTCCATCTTCTGTTTTTCCATTCACTTTAGGACCAAATATAAGTTTTGGTTGGTCATCAAGGACATTCACTGCATCTCCATGTTCTGAAATTTGTAGTGATCTGCTATGTTTTTCTCTAAAAACTTCATCCTTAGCCAATTCAGATAGTGGGACGAATATCTTCAACTTGCTTACTTTTGTTTCCAAATTGAAAGGTTTTTCTGTTTTTATTTTAACATTTCAGGTATCAAGGTTATCCTTCTCAGCTGAGTTTTTTGTAACTGATTCTTTCACTAGAATATTATTATGAGCTGAAGTCAGTTTTACACCATTTTCTAAAGGTTTCTCTATGATTTCCTCAAGAAGAAAAATAGGTGAAGGGTGTTGGTTTGATTTTTCTAGGTCTGAAATATCTTCGACTATTGGGCTATTTGGATTGGAAATTGGTTTAGGAATAGTTTGTATATGATGATCCTTAGGTTTGGTTTTGGCAGGTTGTTTGATTTCTTTCTGCTTGGGATCATAAAGGACGTTTATTCTTCTACTCCTAAGATTGTATTGTTTATGTACTTCATAGATAGCTGTGTCATATCCTTCCTTAAAATCAAAAGACACTCCTGATTGAATTTGGAACTGTTCGACAGGTTGAGTCTCTTGGTCTTCTTGTGTTAGGAAAATTTTCTGTTCACTATCTAGACCCATTAAATTTATTTGAGTATCTTCCATGGGTTCATTAAAAGTTGAAGGTTGAGCATAGTTTTCTTGGAATGGAGGCCTACTGTTTTGGTTTGGACCGACTTTTCCAATGTTAGAGTTTTGATTTTTTCTAAAGTTTGGATTCCTCCCAGCATTACTTGGTTGGCCATCCCATGATGATTTCCTCTCAATTGTTTCAACTGTGTCCCCAAGTTTGTCCATTCCTTTTATGATAGCATCTAGTTTCTGTTCAAATGTAGAAGGTTCTTCCTTAAAGGTGGTTCTCCTCTCAGATCTAGCCTGATTTCATTTGGAAATTATATTAGCCTCTACACTCACAACTATACTCTACATGTCTTCTAAGCTTGGAGGAGCTCTCTGCCTGAGCTGGTAAGCCATGTTAGAATCAAATCCATCAGGGAATTCGATCAAGGCCATGTCTGGTGGAGGTCTAAGATTCTGAGGAATAGCATTATAGACATTATTAAATCTGGCACAGTAATCTTGGACACTTTCTTGTGGTCCTCTTTTCAGGTTCTCATATTCTGATAATATGTGTAGGGGATCCTTCTTCTTTTCCCATCTTTTTAGGAAAGTTTGATAAAGGGCTTGTGGATCAGCAATTGTATTTGCAGGGAGGGCCCTAAACCAAGTCTAACATCACCAGTTAAGCTCTGGATGAAAATTTTCATTCTGACATCATCATCATCAATCTCATAATTTGCAAAATGGTTTGTCATTTTATTTCTATGTTGTTGTGTTGTGTAAGTACCAGTACCATCAAAATCGGTGATTTTACGTTGGTAATCTTGAGGCATAGCCCGTGGATTAGTAGGCAACTATAGGGGAGCATATCGATTTGCCATATTAACAGATAAAAATGGGACAACTTGAAGCACAACGATAACAGCTAAGATAAGTGTTGTGGATGGAGGAGTGGAAAAGAGGTTTTGGAGTGATGATGGTGAAGTAGAAGAAGTTGCAGCAACGGAAGAAAGGACCTATGATTTTCCAGCAGTAAGATCAGCTTGGAAAGAGCTCTACTGAGGTATTTCAAGGTTTAAATCAGCAATATTTTCTTGATTTTCTCGGCTTCTTAGGCTCTTTGGCATCAAATTAGGATTTTTAAAAATAGCTGGAGGATTTGCATCTGGGTTTGATCTAGTGTAATGAGTTTTCCTCTTTGGAGCCAGCTTCTAAAAATATATTTTTGACATTTTCTGGAAATATTTGAAGTTTTGACAATATTTTCAAGGAATCTTTTGAAATATAAGAGGCATTGGGCTTTTCTCCAGGTATGTTTGAAACAAGGAAACTGATCAAATCTTTAAGACAATTGTTTAAAGCCTAAAACTAGACTAGAGGTAGATTGATGTAGCTTTTATCTACTCCTGTGATTGCATAGCAAAAATAGTTTCAAAGGCTACCTGGCTAACTTCAGGCTCCATCTGTAGTTTTAGAAACTAGACAGTAGTAACAAACAATCATTCAGTTCCCCAATGGAGTCGCCAATGATGTTATCATTCAAGTTGTCCCCCAGGAGGGGATATGGCCGAGGTAACCATAGACCAATCTTTTAGACACAAATTCTAGCCAATCTGCATCGAGAGAGGGCTCTCTCTTTAAAGTTTAGCTTTGTTTTGAGGTATTTTAGGCTAGTTATGATGTATAGGGTTTTGTTTTAAGTTTTTCGGATGGTGATCTTAAACATAACTGGGATGCAAGTCTGGATAGTTTATTCCATTGGGTAAATGGTGTCTATGAGGATGAACTGTTGAGTGTGCTTTCTTTGGCAAAAAGTGATACTACAGAGCAAGATAATCAATCTTGGAACAATTTTATAATCTGGAAATAGATGGAATGAAAGCCAGTGGGTGAAGGGTAGTTAAGAATCCTTCATCATGTTGGCAGAGGGAAAAGGAATGATTATTATCAAGGAGCAGTAAAGAATTCCTTGTTAATATTCAAAGTGAAAGAATTAGTGGAAACATGAGCAGCTAAGAATTCCTGTTTATGCTAACTATGAAGAAAACAAAAGTAATAATAGAGATTGAACACAGAGTGTATTTAAACAAATTCTGGGTTATTCTTTTTCTCCATTACTAAGATTATGAAAACATATATGAAGTTTGCAGACACAGAAAATACAAAACACATGTTAGGAAAACATATTGATCCATATAAAGACACAAGAATCCTGTAGCATGACCAAGAGCATCAAATCCACATTGAGACAGTGCAACAACAGTGAACTTCAATAGACTTTGTATTAAAAATCCTCAGAGTTACAGCATGGTCCAAAGGAAATATCACCAACCCCGAATACATCTCATGGGGAGGTATTTATACAAAAAAGAGTTACAAAATATCTTATGGAAAAATATCCCACAATAACTTCATCCATCTACTTTTACAAGGAAATAAATGCCATTGGAAACAGGGAAAAATGAATTTAGAAGTAATTGCTACTGTGCTGGCCGCTTTAATTGATTAGATACATTTGACTTTTACACCCAGTGCATCGGCTGATAGTCTTTCCTTTATTAGCTTTGCTGATTTGTTGTCCTGGCCCTTTCATCTGTGCCTGATTCTGCTTTAATGCATTTTGGCGTCACTTCCTTCCCCTGTTGTTTTCATTTTTTATGATATGTGGCACGTGCATTGAATTTGATTGAATGCAGATGATCAAAAAGAGAACTAAAACTACCTTGGTAAAACCTCTAACATGCTCTGCCACCATTGGTTTGTTGGCAACTGGTGCCTCTGTAGCTTTATCAATATTTGATCAGCTTCAGTATACCTGTAGAAATTGGGCTGGACTTCAAAAAGATGTGTTATTTCATGCTCAATATAGAACAAATTTTCCAATTTGTCATATAAGCTCTGTCCAGAGGGAGGTGCTATGTCTTCTAAAGTTCTTGATGATGCTGTGATCTCATTGGCAGCATATGTATTCACCCTGTGAGCATATTGTTCATGTGTTAATAGTCTCTGGTTGCTGGTTAACAAACTAGGTAGACCCTTTTTCTCTAAAAGCATTTATTTCCATTTGCATTTCTTGGCATTTTCTCTCCAGATTCTGTATAAAATTGCTCATGGTTAGCACCTTTTTAACTATCAAAATGGTACCTGTTCCATCCCTGATATCTAGAGCTGCTAGTTGTTCTTTGGTATGAGTATTGAAAAAATGAATTAGTCTATTGGCTTGTTCAAGCATGTTTCCCAATGATTCTCTGGCCTTTTGAATCTCTACTTGGGCTATTTCTATCAATTCAATTTGCCCATAGATAGTTTGTATTGATCTCCATTGATCAGTGATGGACTGGCCAATTTTAGTCCACAAAATTGTTTTGATTTCTGATAGAGGTTTATGAAGAGCAGGGTCTTTCTCCAAGGATTTTACCTTATTTTCCAAGGCCTTTACCTCTCCTGTTTTTTCTGCCACAGTTATTTTAGATTTATCATAGCTTACCTCTAACTTGGCCAGTTTTTCATTGGCTTCTTTTAGCTCTGCCATTTGGAGTTCTAACTCCTTTATTGCCTTCATCATCCCTTCCATGCTCATGCTGGTATTTGGTACTGTTGTTGTTGCTGCTACTGAAGCTGAGGTACCTGCTGTTGATGCTGGGACAATGGGAGGGATTGTTGCTGCAACTGTGGGAGGGGCAGTGGCAACTGTTGGAGCTGTTTCAGGTGGCTGGGAGGTCGACTCTCCCTGCTTGGATTGTAATGCTTTCTCCAATTCTTGCTCCGTTTCAGGTAGCCTTTGATTCATCTTTATCAGCAAATCCATCATGTCTTCCCTTGCCTTTTCTTGTGCAAGTTCTGTAGTTTGTGGGTGGCTAGTAATAGGTAGCTTCAATTGCTTCCTAAGTGCAGCAATATCTTCTTCCTTTTTCTTTATCAGTGCTTTGATGCCCTTGGCATCCTTGGGATCATGTCCCAGCTCAATAATAATTTCTTCTAAGGTCTTTATTCTGTTCTCTTTTGCTAAAGAAGATATTTTTTTCAAATCCAATTGGGCAGATGTATTGCTTAATGAATCCTGCAATTTGTGGGCCAACATTGCCTTATCTGCCAATGTACAGTAAACCATTTCGCCCGTCTGTTTGTGCATCTCAATTTGGTCCATTGGGTGTATGTATTTGGCAAGGACCTCTAGAATTGTTCTTATATAGTCATCTACTGACTGTCGTTGCTGAACTTTAGGTCTAAAATGACTTAAGATCATTTTTTCCTCCTTAATTTCATATGCAGCCATTAGTCTTTGCTGTTTGGAGGGTGTCATTTTGAGAAATTGATCTCAAAGTTGTAGTCTTAATGGCTAATTCTGGGCCTTAATGTCCATGAATGTTCTTTTAATATCAGAACGCTGCTTACTTTGCGGCCTTGAGGAGGAAACTTCCATACTATGTTGCCTCTCCATTTCCTGCTAGTGAGAGCTAGTGGATGTCTGTTGGCTGGTTCCCCTCTCCTCTCTTGGACTCTCTGTGATTTCTTCAACAATTTCCTCTTCAGGTAGAGGATCTACTCTTTCCCTTTTGGCCTCTGGCTTCTCCACTGATCCACTTGCAGGTGTTGTCTCTTCTCTGTCCCTTTTCTTGCTTCTTTCCTCATTGAGAGGAGTCTGTAATGCTAGTACTTCTGGTGCATTTGTCTACAGTGAAGGGGCTTGCCCTTGAGCCTGTTCCTTTGATGTTGTTGGTGGATTTGTCATCATGTGCTGCTCTGAGTCCAACACCTCTTTGCCCTTTGATGTTCTAGCAGTTGGTGTAGTGCTTTCTTGGGCCGGTTGCTGTGAATTTCCAGCAGATGATGTGCTTACCCTGGTTTGCTATGGCACTTTGAATGACACATGTCCAAAAGAATCTAGGTCAAGTATCTTTTCAAGATTTTTCATAGTTTGTTCCATTTTCTCTTCCTCATTGAGTTAGTCAATTAGTGTGCCTTCTACCCACTCATCTTGGTTGGCAAATTGTTCTATTTCAAGGATCTTGCAATGTTCATAGGCTGACAGCCTATATTTTATTTCTCTTGTGTTGATAACACCATTTGGTCATATGGTACCCACCAAAAGCTTCTTTTGAATCTGAATTTTTCACCCAATATCTTGTCAGCATCTTGCCATCCTTCCTTTTTGTTCATGACATAGGGCCCTCATTGGTCTCTCAATTTCAACTAAGCCTTTTCTTGGTGCTATGAAAATGAGTGAAATTTGAATTGATAAATTGCCTGAAATATTCCAAGGTGAACAATGTCATTGGCACATATTTTGGCAGCTTATAGGGGCACCGCTCACAGCCATATATCCTGATCTCATTGTGATTTTGGTATAAGTACCATCACCTATTTTGTAGCTTTTGGAGAGCTGTAATATTTTCTGTATATCATAAGACAATCTAGGAGGAGGAGTTCTCATGAGTAGAGAAGAGATTGGATATATGAACATGTCGATAGACTCATAGTAAGAGTAAGGAGAGTTGTGGACTTCATGAAAGACTGAGGTCCAAAAAAATCACAGACCTCTTTTCTCCTTTAGAATCCAATTTTCTAATGGGAGATTGGAAACTGTTTGGCTGATAATACAGGAACAGATGATAGATGTAGGATGAGTACTTGAAGACTCCCTCCCTGTCTAGATTCAAGAGATGGTCATGGATCTTGTTGGCAATGAATTTAGAATAGTTGTATTTGATAGCAGGGGGCTGCCCTGGAGTGAATATGGACAATAAAAATAACACAGTCTCATCAACATATTCACTTGTCTTGAACCCCATAATATAAGATATCATATCAACAAGTAATTTACCTACTTCATTGAACCATGCGTGGTGAAAAGAGGTGGCTTTGTAGGCTGGCGATATGATCTCATAAATGTCTGGGCAATTCGAGCTATCTCTAAACTGGACAATTTAGGGCCCTCATCAAGTGATAATTTCATAGGAAGAGGAAATAGAAGCTGAGTTGGTTTGAAGTTTAGCATTTGATTTATGGACTCGAGAGTTATACGAAAGAGGGTAGTTTGAGATGGAGTTTTGACTGCCCTTTGGGTTGGTTCATAGTTGTCATAGCAAAGGTGAATTATCTCAGGGAAAACATTGATAGAGGGGAGTTAGTACATGGGTAAATTTGATTCCCATATCCCGTAAAAATCATTTTTTCTTAGGTAACTGTTCCTGAGTTCACAAAATGCTTGTAGATGATTTTTTTCTTCAACTAAGTCTTGGATTTGAAAATCTCGATCGGCCAAAGGCAGCCATTCCAATTCCTTGTGGGGTGCATTGAGAGGAGTAACATTTAGGGCCACTGGAGCCTCCATTATTCAATTGTCTGTGATTTTGAAATTGGAATTTTGGGTCTGTGTAAGTAAAATAGGGATAAAAATAAATCTATGGATTTTCTCCGGGAATCGTAGATCGAATTCAACTCAGCATTAACTTAATGGGTACAAATTGTAGAAAAAACGTATCTTACAGAGTTTTTCGGCAAGAAATGGATAGAAACAGTTCAGGGATTTTTCCTTTGGTAATCACAGACCAGAGTGAACTCAAGTTCGACTTAGAAGGAGAAATTTGTAGAGGGAGATGGAACTTGGTGGATTTTTGGTAAAATTCGGGCAAACCAGAGATTGCAGTGCACACATTTGAATGCAGCGCTGTGTTTCTTACTCAAATTTGGGCATTTCGTTTTTGGCGAATTTATAGAGAAAACTAGAAAAACAGGGTTTAGGAGCAGCATTCAGGTAAATACCTATTTAATGGACGCCCTGTGCAAAATGTAGGTGGAAAACCGAGCTGGAGGGGAGCTGTGCACTTAATTCAGCTGGGTTGCAGACTATATAGTCAAAAACGCTGCTTTGGACGTGAAACAACATGCAGAGGTTGCGCAGAAGAAACAAACATAAATGAACGAGAAAACGGAATTTCATGCCTTTTGACAAAGATTTGATTTTGTTGAGTTTTGGCACGCTTTGGTTGGGTGACGTCATCATGACGTGAATGCTTGTCGCGTAGCGGGTTGACGTGGCGGTGACACGCGGCAAAGGGGTGGCGATGTAAGTAGGCGACATGGCGGTGACATGATGCTAACGCGGGTGTGACATCAGCTGATGACGCAAGGGTGATTTTAGCAAGGAGTCAGCGGGGCTGTAAGCGGTATTCCCCGCACTGCCTTTGAGCCAGGGTGGTATTGAAGTGGGGGGCTCCGATCACACTAGGAAGTTGACACCTGTCTTCTGTACGAAGACAATACCGCCCATCCCCCAGACTATATCGATCGGTGATCGGAGGGGTTTCGATATCGCTGAGAACCATCGGATATATGGGCGATGATCGAATGGTTGACGGTGAGTGGGATATGATGGATGCTACGGCATGGTGGCCCACCATAATTTTTAATGTTTTGTAATGTTCGAGCAGTGTATTGAAACTTTGGTTAAATGTTTCGAACGTGGTTATTTATTCAACCAAACATTGAATAAATCCCAATGTTATATGCGCCTGTGAGGAAGGGTTGTCCACAAGGTTTCGGATAAACCTTGGACCCCCTAAAAAATTAACATATGGCTTTAATTAAGCCTGGGGGAGGACATTAAATAATTTCGGGGTTTTTATGCATTTTTACATAGTATGGGGGGGGGGAATATTATTTAGGAGCTATATAATAGTGTTAATAGGTTGACATGAGGAATATATTCAAAGATAAAAAGCACTAAGTAAAAGGTGAAACTTAGGCTTAGAGAATAAAAGGGATCTAGGCCACGAATTCTGGGAAGCTTAGCACAATGGAAGAGAAACACTTTTACACAAGAAATGTGGCTTCCATTGCCTAAGTAAAACAAAGTTTCACTTTAGTCTTTCTCATAAAATGAAATGAAGTAGGAGCACTGAGGAGATCTCAATATCCTTGAGGGGATGTTAGTAAGTGTTCTTGGAAAAATGAGGAGGGAAATTAGTCATGCTCCATTTGTTTTGTGACCACCTTGCCATAGCACTTTATGATATCCATGAGATAAAATATATTCAAAGGACAAAATTGTTCATAAACCTGCTTCTGCAACTTCAAAACTACTTACACATCCTCTTACTCCTAACATTTTTTTCTTCATTCTCCTTGGGTGCATTTGAACTAGCAAACCCTGATTCTCTTCTTTTATTTTAGTTGCCATCCTATCTAAATCTACCCTTATCTCATCCAAGGGCCCAGATTAAACAATTGGCCTCCTTTGCTTCTCTACCTAGCTACTCATCTGCCAAGCTTGAGCTGTTTGGACAGACCATTATTTTCTATTCTAAGACAAGTAAATGCAAATATGAACTTGGCCAAGATTAAGTTTTTTGGCCATTCATGAACCATGATAAGAGTCAAGCAACTGTACATAGTGAAACTCTTCAAAAATGGAACAGTAGTGGCATTTGAACTAACCTACTTTCCTGGTCTTTTCTTTGGGGTTCATTTCTTTCATTTTTCTCTTGACCATTTCCTTCTTCTTGCCCTTTGATTTTTCTTTTAGGGCATACCCTCTTTTCATTTTTTAATTTTCTTCATTTGTCTTCAAAATATGGAAACCTTTGCAACATGGAAATGATGAACATATTTGGCACTTCTCCAGTCAATAATGAAAAATGAAACCTATTGGTATAGGAACCTAACATTATTTACATAATATTGATAAATTCAAGGCTTTTTCGCATCTTTTTCTTCTTGGCCATAGGCTTTTTTCATATTTGCCTGGTCTTCTTGTAGGTGAATCAAGTCCAATATAGTTCTGATACCATGTTAGAAATTGAGAAATAAGTATAAGGAGCAATTGCACATGACAAATCACAATCCGATATTATTCATCACATCAGTTATATATATATATATATATATATATATATATATATATATATATTATATATATACATATATATATATATATATATATATATATATATATATATATATATATATATATATGACCCAATAAACTGATTTCTAGACATTCAAGTCATGACTCCAACTCACTATATAGGAATCCGACTCCTCTAGACTACCCTTAGAGATTCACGAAGACAACTACACATAACATGGAAGCATTACTTTCAACAATTAAAAGTCTAAAAGATTCACCATTAATTTCTTTTGGACTAGAAATGATAAATGTATAATACAAACTCATTTTCTAATAAAATATGATGTCATTTTCTATGAATTATTTTGTGTTATTATTGATTTATTTCTATCGAATTTTACCTATAGATTCATACTAAAAGCTTTCATAAATCAATTTCTAAATATTATAAGAAAACCTCAAGTTGTATCTTTTCATTATGTCCTTAAAAGCATAAACTCATTCACAAATTAAAAGAAGTTTTTCTTATTAAATAAAAGGTGTTTTCCTAAGCGGGAGTCCATAGGAACTCAATTACTAACTTTGGGATATCTTCTATTTTGAGGAAAGGTCCAAAAATCTTAAATCTTTTAATTTTGTTTATATGGCTTTTTATAAGTGTAGCCATTGGGTTAAAATAAATATAGAGTTTCTCTTTAAAATGAAAATTTCTTTTATCATATTTATTATCATCTAGTTTTTTTATATGATAAATTCTTTCGGGTTATTATGTAGTCTTTTTAAATATAATATATAAATATATATTTATATTTTTTAATCGAAATATGTTTCCGTATGTGTTTTATTGCGTAGGTTACAATTTGTTAATGATTTATCGTTTTATTTCATTTTTTTTAAGGTTAATGTTGATTATCATAATCATTATTATAAAAAATCAAGATTTTCGACATCTAAAAGGTTCAAAATAAAATATAATATGTTTATGTTTTTAAATTATAATTTGGGAGAAATATAGAATTACATATATTGGTTGATAAATGTCAATAAGAATCAAAATCCATAAAAAGTAACTAACTAAAACTTTATTTTAAGTTATTATTATTATTTATAAATAATTAATATATAAGTGAAACATATATAGATTTAAAAGAAACATAGAACACGATTCTTGACCATCAAGATTCATCCTACTTTACTATAGATATTTTTAAGGTGTAAATAGTCTTTCTTCAATACCATGGCTTACTAATACCATATGACCAAAAAGCTATAACTCATGTTCCTATTACATTTTTTTTGTTTAATCTATTTAATTAAATGGAAGAAGGAGCATAAATACTTTTTAAATAAATATCAACATTTCATTGTAACCACTACTAGAATATTCTATAATTTTGAAGAAAGTTCAAATATTTACCATCTAGCTAATATTTTTTTATAATTAAAATAAAATTTGGAAATAACATATTCCAAAATACACATTCATTTACATGTTAAATAACCTACTCACATTCATTTACATGTTAAATAACCTACTCAAGAAGAGATAGCTCAAATGTTTTAGATAATCTCTTTTATTATTTATTTCTTGTTATTGAATTTGAATAATAAAAACTTATAACTAAATCAAATTAGGAAAATATTCTTTAATAAATTGTAAACATAAAAGTAATCCTTTTATTAATTAAACACATGTTGCATGGGAGCTTAGTCCTTGTCAAGAAGTTAGAAGAAACATAATGGATATTCAAATATAATATGACTAAGTATACAACCAAGAAGCCTTCCTTGTCAAAAGATAATTATTACACTAATGTGCATGTCTATTTCAGAATGACACACTTTATC
Source organism: Pinus taeda (assembly GCA_000404065.3). Classification (NCBI taxonomy): domain Eukaryota; kingdom Viridiplantae; phylum Streptophyta; class Pinopsida; order Pinales; family Pinaceae; genus Pinus; species Pinus taeda. Next base: position 348,165 of record APFE031456199.1, read on the forward strand.
TAATAGATGAAATGATTTTTTTAGCCATAAATTTGAGCATGATTATGATCTCCCATTGTTTAAATTGCACTTTTTATTTTATAAACGGATTCAATGCACTAAAAAATTCCTTGAAGCAGTTGAGCTTTGCAGATTAAACATCTTAAACATATAACTCTAAAAAATTTCTATGGGATTTCGGGCAAAGTTGATTATAAAACGAGTCCCAAAAACAACTATTTCGTTAACTATTCAGACAAAGCATTTTGGAATGTGTCTTTCATCATTTTAATTTTATTGTAAATAATTATAAGGCACATTATAGCTATTTATCCCCAGAGAATATTCTAAAATATCCATAGTAGCATACACAAATAAGAAATTGAAATTTATCTCCGAACTAGTTATGTTATTTTTACTTGTTTAATTAAATTGATTAGGTAAAGAAAATATCATACCAAATAGTGTCATGTGATAAAGTAGGGATAAATTTCTATGGTTAATAAATGTGTTCAACATTATTTATATATATATATATATATTAAAATTTTATGATTTTTTTTAATTTTAACGAGGTTAGACATATTATGAAGAAAATGTTTAGATAATGGATGCTTATATATGTTTATGAGTCATTTAATGTATATAATTGTACTACCTTACTCATAATCACTTTAAAGAAGAATTGAGCAATTTACTCTAAGGAAATAAGAAATTTAAGTATAAAAATAATCTAGATAAAATGAAAAACACTATACATAGTTTAGACAAATAAATTGACTTTGTTGACTAAAGTTCTCTGGATAGAAAATGATGGGGTTTACTTAATTTTTATGGTTGTTAAATGGCCATCTTGAACAAAGTGGTTCCACCTAGTCTTCTATGTACAATCCGGGTTGTTAGGATTATTTCTCAAGCAAACTGTTACCACAATCTTCTCGAAAAATCCTCCAAATGCTTTCTCACCTGGTTGATAAATGGCCTTTTAGTTCAATACAGCAATCAAAATTTATCTATTCCACCAAATTCATCTAATAACATCTACGGATTGGCCGGGGATTATCAAGTTTGGTTGGACTTTCACCTTAGCTTTCATGCCATTGGAACTTTCTAGCTTCATCAATTTGTTTTTGGCAGGCTTGAACTCACTTCTGAGCATGGAAGAGGTTTCGATTTAGTCACTTGGCCAGAACACCACAACCTGTTCAACAACTCATGGCTTATGTTTCTCTGGCTATTAGAAATTCATTTCTAATTGTTGCATGAGATGGATTGCCTTGTTGTTTGAAGTTTAACGAAAAATAAATTAAAAAAAATCCTGCTATTCTCTATCATATTAACGAGGTCATAAAGAGAAGTAAATGAACAAGATTTCTCACCCACAAAAAGAAATTAGTTGTCTTTTACATTTTGTAACGCAAATGACAGTATGTAGGAGGGAAAACAAAACCTGGTCCGTGTGCCTGTCGATGTTCTCAAAAGGACCCTTCAACTAGCTGCTAAGGTTCTGTGCAAGTGAGACATCTGCCACAACTAGTAAAAGATGACAATCGTTTCGTAATTTTCACCTTCTACCATTAGTTTTAAGCCACAAATTTGAGCCATATGTATAAGGATTTCCTCTTCGGATTTGTTTTGAGTCGCGACCATTTTGTATTCGGCTTGTTTTTCTGAATTCTTTCTTTCGACCAGAAAGCAGGGTGAAAATATTTATCCTAATTTGGAGGTAATTTTTTCATGAAAATGGAAACTTGAATGGAAACCTGACTATAAGTGGCTTTGTACTTACGTGACTTATGGTATTTCCCATAAAAAAAATGACCTTGTAGTAGGAACTATCTGAGCTATGCTGAGTTCACTTCCGTTGGTTTATCTAGCTTGTTTAAGAGGATTAGCTCAAGAGAACAGCAAAACGAATGGAACAAACGACAACATTAGAGCTTATGATGAGACAAAAGGGAACCTACCCTTTATTTGCAGACACAACCAAAGCTCGTATTATGGTGGGTGCTTGATATGTTCGTTGTGAGAAAAGATTTTCATATGAATTTTGACACGCTGATGAATTTGGTGTTATTCTAGTGCTGGAAAAAAAAAATAAAGCAGGAAGATGCTTTATTGTGTTTGACCAATTGAAGGAAATGGATGTAGACATGGCCAGTGAGATAGAAATGTCGGTTGAATTCTTATGACAGGCATGGAAGATGAGATAGTGTACGCCATCTTGGGATTTCGTAAAATTGTCTGTTCGTAGTATGCCAGTCATACTAATAGGAGAGTTACATTTCGCATGAGAAATCATTCTCTACTTGATGATTATGTCATAGAGATTGGCTATCCTATCAAAGGAGCGAATGCACATATTCGACGCTTACTTGGAAAATGAGCACACCATTTTTTGATTATGTCATAGAGCTTGGCTATCATACCAAAGGAGCAAATGCATATGTTGGACGCTTACATGAGAAATGACAACACCATTTGTGTTGTGGATAATGGTTAATTATGTTATGTAATTGTTAATAAATTAGCCAATAAGTTTTGTGCTAGTGAGTTATTAGAATTAGGGTAATTTATTAATAGATGTAGCGAGTGTTCAAAGTTATTATTGAGCAAATTATTACGGGATGTAAATGTAGATTAGAATCAGAGGTTAGTAAGATAGTTAATAATGTAATTTGAAATATGTTGGCTAAATAATAATGTATTCATTTATGTCATGAATATATAAGATTCCAATGAGAGTTGACCTCATGGATCGAGAACTAGACTTCTCTAGTTTATGGTTCATTGTTTTTTATTATGTTTTCATATGTACTCTCTTGATAGATTTAACATTTGGTATTAGGTGAAGACAATTGATTTGTATGTGAAGTGTGTGTTGTTGGCAGGATATTTCAAAAGTTTGTGAAAGCCATTGGCAAGAGTTTTCATAATTTTGTGAAGCTTGTGCAGATTCAAGTTATTGATGGGAATGCTCAGTAGTTAGTATGAATGGCCAACAACAACAAAAACAATATGAATACTTATTAAACAAAAGTATGAGTGTTTGAAGGTGAGAACTTTGGTTTTTGGAAAATTAAGATGGAAACGTTGTCTCTATCACTAGATTTGTAGGATTTCATAGAAAATGGCTATACTAAACCATATGCTCTAACACTTGCCCACTGGACTGAAGACCAAAGAACAAAACTAAAGGAAAATTGTAAAAAGGATTCAGAGATTCTCTTCCTAATTAACAAAGTAGTGCATGATTCAATTTTTCCAAGACTAGTTGGGTTAACAAAATCAAAGAAGGCTTGGGATGTGTTGCAGCAAGCATATCAAGGAACTGATAAGGTAAAAGTTATTAAGTTTTAGTACTTAAGAAGAGAGTTTAAAACGTTGTTCATGCAAAACTCTAAATCTATTCAATTTTTTTTCACTTCAGTTATGGGAATAATGAATGAAATTATGTCTTATGGAGAAGATTCAAAAGATGAAGAGATTGTTTAGAATATTTTAACAAGTTTTCCTGTAAAATTTGATGGGGTTGTTGTTGCTATTGATGAGTCTAAGGATCTAACTCGATGGGGTGTCTTCAATATCGCCAACAAAGAATGAATAGATCTTCTCAAAAATATATTGAGCAAGATTTTCAAGGAGTAGGAAATGTTTACAAAGACAAAATCCATAAATGTGATAATTCCTCCTATGAGGAAATCCAGAATGTTCATGGAAGAGGAAGAGCACAAACACACAGAGGAGGTAGAGGATGAGGATTTTTTTTTTCTACAAATAGAAAAGGAAGAAGTAATAATTATAGTGATGGAGGTAGAAGATTTAATAATTCTACAGTTCAATGTTTTTATTGTAAAAAATTTGGCCATTATGAATGGAATTGTTGGAAAAAAAAACCGGCAAGCTATTTCTTCTAAATAAAAGGAAGAGGTTCACAATTTTGTTTGGCTTGTTATTCTACTAATAATGTTGCCAAGGAGGCACCGATTATGGATATTGGTTGCAGTAATCACATGTTAGGAAACAAAGATGGCTTTGTTAAGATAGATGAATCTAAAAGAGCTGATGTGCTCTTTGGAGATGACAAGCCACTTGAAGCTAAAGGCAAGGCAACAATTAGTGTGAAGAAAAATAAAGGAAAATAAAATAACAATAATGATGTATAATATGTTCCTCATCTAGCACATAATTTTTTGAGTTTGGGGAAGCTCCTTGAAAAGGGATTTCTAACTATTTTTAAGAAAAAACATTGCATAATCGATGATAAATATGAACATGTAAATTTAATGCCAAGACTAATATGTTGCAAAATAGAAATTTTTCTTTCAATCTCCCTTATGATGAAATTACAACATTAAATGTTGTAAAAGTGATTGATGTTTTGGGATAGATGGCTCTGCAACCTAAACGTGTTATGACATTGGCGACAAGTTCTGCATTAGGGTTCCATGGTAGGATGCACAGGGGGGAGCCCTGCTCCCTCCTACAGTGAAGTAGTCACAGAGGGATGCAAGGAAGAAGGAGGAAAGTATTTCAAAAAACCGTAGGAAAAGTTTTCAGAAGCAAGAGGCAAGGAAACAGTGGGAAGAAACGAAACCCAGGATTAGGAAGGAAATCAAGAGGAAACAAGTAAAGACAAGGAGAAGGGAGGCAACAGAAGGAAAATGCTTCCCATGAAAAATACAGGAGTCTGCAAACCCAAATCAAGCATCATCCCCCCAGGTCATTTTGAGTGATCTCGCAATTCAAGTGCACAGGGACCACATGAAAGAACATGCGATCATTTGCAAGTTCATGGGGTTATAGCCAACTGAGAAGGCATTATACATCTAGATCAGGAGTCATTTTAGAAGCCAAAGGGAGAAATACATTTACATTTAGGCTCTAAGGGCTTCTTCACGGTGGTGTTCGTGAGCCTAGAGGACAAAGATAGAGTATTTGAAGGGGTCCTTACTTCTATGCTGCGACAGGACTTTACATGCGACCATGGACGATGAATTTTGTTTTGTAACATGAGACATTTATATCAGTGCCTTTTTGGATTAGAATTTTCTCACTACCCCTGGACTACTGGCAACCAGAATCCTTGAAAGCCATAGGCAACAAGCTGGGGCATTTTCTAAAGATTTTAGAGGCAACCCTAAAAGGTAAATATACCTCCTTCGCTCGAATATGTGTGGAAATGGATCTATCTAGAGCTCTTTTGAAAGCAATAATTTTAGAGGTATATGATGAATAATGGGTGGAAACGGTGGACTATGAGCACATAACATTCAGATGCCACAAATTTCATGGATACGACCACCTATTCAGAGACTACCCAACAAACAATATGGAAGGCAATGGGAAAACCTTTGCATATAGAGATCATGAGGGTTTTACCAAGGTTGGGGGCAAAGGGAAAGGGGGTAAACAATCACACAAGAAGACTAATGAAGATTGACAGATGAAACACAACAGTTTCAAAACCCCAGAGGAAGTGGAGGAGAATGTGGAGACAGTCCAAGACACGGAGAGTGCACTTAAGGAGCAAGACATGGAAGCTGAAATGGAGGATATTCCAACAAATAACTAGTAGATGGAGCAAATGCAGAACGACATGGAGATCAGAAAGGACTAGGAGATGACTCCAAGTGAGGTAGGAATGGAGGACCAAGAACTACAGGAGATTCTAGATAGGGAAAATCTAGATCAAGAACTTTTTCTGGAAGAAGGAAATAATAAAGGAGTGGAATCATTGGAAAAACATGACTATGATCGAGTCCAACAATTTTATTTGTCGAGGACACAATCGAAGGGAACCAGTCTCAAAAGAAATGATGAAAGCCAGGAGAAAACTGGGGTCAGAATGATGGAGAACTCATAGACACAATCTCCAAAGAACCCGGGGAGGAAACGAGGAAGAAAAAGACATAATGAATTGCTAAATGAATGTGGGAAACTACTGATTAACTCAGGTAAGATGAAATATCTCACCAACTATTCCTTTACAAACCTTTCTTAATGAAGCTCACAACTTGGAATATTAGAGGTTTAGGTAGTAGAAGGAAACAAAAAAATCTAAGTAATAGAATAAAAGAAGAAAAACCAAACATGGTCTTTCTTCAGGAAACCAAATGCTCAATGGAAAAAATAAGAGAAATTCACAACAAATGGTTAATAAAGTATGAGTATTTAGAATTTAAATCCAATAAATCTGCAGGTGGGACTCTCACACTGTGGGATCCACAGAAATTTTGAATCCTGGATGTTGAAGAGTCCAAAAACTATCTTTCATTGGTCTGTAGTCCTTTAGGTGACAAAGAGACTTACATGATAACAAATGTTTATGGACCTCAACAACAAGCAGATAAAATCAAGCTTCTTACCTCCCTGGAAGGTCTCAAAGCAAAACATTCCAATATTCCTTGCATAGTTGCAGGTGATTTCAATATGATAAGATCCCTTTAAGAAAAAAAGGAGGGACCAGATAGATAGGCAGAAATTCTGAAGCTTTCCACGATTTCATCATGAACATGGGACTAGCAGATACAGAGACAATAAATGGAACCTTCACTTGGAACAATAGAAGGGGAAGAGCGTCCCAAGTGGCATCAAAACTTGATAGATTCATAGTTTCTGAGGATCTCCTCCTAATAGGACCAGCCATCACAGTGTCCATTCTATCGTTTGGAGGTTCGAATCATTGGTCAGTTCAACTAGAAGCTATCTTTATGGGCACTCCGAGAAATAGGCCTTTCAGATTTGAAAATTCCTGCCTCTCGCACCCCAATTTTACCAGCAACATTGATAAATGTTGGAAGGAGGATTTGAACATTTAGGTTACTAAGATGTACATGCTTCAACAAAGACTGAAATACATTAAATCCAAACTCAAGAATTGGAACAAAGAGGAATTTGGAGACATCATCAAGGCCAGAATTGAAACTGAGAAGAAACTCCAGGAAGTTAATCAGATCAATATCTCAGAGGGCTTCAATGAGGAAGGGCAAAAACTAACAAACACTTTGTAGGGAGAATGGGAGGATCGTTGCCTACAAGAGGAAACTTTCTGGAGATAGAAATCTAGGATTCAATGGATTAAAGAGGGAGAAATAAATACCAAGTTCTTCCAAAAATCCACTATGGTTCAAAGGGTGCATAATAAATCCACAAAAATTAAAGATTCTTAAGGTATTGAATTGGTCTCTCACAAGGATATGGAATCGAACGTAGTTCAACACATTTCTAACATTGAAAAGGAGCTTGTGGAGGATAGATATAGGTACATTGATCAGTTCACACAGTACATTCCCAAGTTGGTCACCAGAGAGGATAACCATAATCTCAACTAGCCGGTCTCTAAAGAGGAGGTCAGTGAGGTGATCAAGGAAATGCAAAGTGGAAAAGCACTAGGACTGGATGGTTTTAATGTTGATTTCTTCAAAGAATGCTGAAATGCAGTCAAAGAGGATATCCTTGAGGTTGCGGAAGGCTAAAGAAGAAATAAAAACGTTTTGAAAGTACTTAATGCTTTATAGCTTTAATCCCCAAAAAGGAAAATGCTATGACTCTAGATGGATTCAGGCCCATAGACTTATGTAATGTGGTGTATAAAATCATCCCCAAAGTGATAGTTAATAGGCACAAGCCCCTACTACCTACCCTCATCTAAGAAGAGCAAACAAGCTATGTGGAGGGTAGACAAATTATCATCAACAACATCCAAGAATATGAGGTGGTACAGTCACTCAAAAGAAACAAGAAAGCAGGGATGATAGTTCAGCTGGTATTATATAAGAGTTATTCTTAAAGCCTATGATAAACTCAGCTGGTATTATATAAGAGTTATTCTTAAAGCCTATCGATTTGACCAAAACTGGATAAGATGGGTTATAGCACGAGTCACCACGACCAAATTTTCCATTTTGTTCAATGCGGCTCCTTCAAAATATTTCACACCTTCTAGAGGGCTCAGGCAAGGATATTTGTTATCACCTTTCCTCTTTGTCCTCATGATGGAAGGGCTAGGTAGGGCTATCAAGATGGCAAATGCTGAAGGTCGAATTTAGGGGATCAGGCTCGGCTGGTGTTGAGAGGCTAATACTCATCAAAAATTTCTGGATGATACTATGTTGCAGGGCATACCCACAGTTAGAGAGGCAAATGCAATCAAAGAAATCTTGGACGACTTTGCTATGGCCGTAGGCAGAAAGGTAAGCCAAAGCAAGTCCAAAGTTTTTTTCTTTAACATTAATATTGCTATATAGAGAAACATTACTAGGATTCTTGGTTTTCAAAGGGAACAACTGCCTTCCAAATTTCATGGCATTCCTCTTGCTGATAACCCTCTAAGCAAGAAAGCATGGGAAACTATTTTGAACAAACTTAAGGACAAAATCAGTAAATGGACATACAAAGCTCTAAACTTAGCAGGGTGACTAGTGCTCACTCAAGCAGTATTGCAGGCCATTCCCATCTTCATGTTTGCAGCCATCCCTACTCCTCAAGGTATCAGGCAGCATATAAGGAACATTCAAAGGGACTTTCTATGGGGCAGAGGGGAATAAAATAAAAAATGGCCTTTAGTTGCTTGGGACAAGCTCTGCAAGCCCAAAATCCAAGGTGGCTTGGGGCTACATAATTTGGAGGCTCTAAGCAAAGCTTCGGGATCTAAACTGTGGTAGCGATGGATTAAGGAGCCAAATGCCCCATGGGCCAAGATTTGGAAACAAAAGTATGCCAAATACTAGCAGGGAAAGGATCACATCAAAAAGTTTGGACAAATTAGGTGGTCACATAGTTGGAACCTTGCTTGGGAGAATAAAAGCATTGTTCAACAACACTACTTCTGGGAAATCCGAGCAAGGGACCCGGCTTGCTTCCGGGAGGATAGTTGGCAACAGGAACCCATCTTAAACAGGAATTAATGGGAAGCTCTCAAGAGAGACACAGACAACAAAGATCTTTTCTTGGTACAATATTTCTAGGACTAGGGGAGTAACAATGGAAAATGGAGGAAATGGAAGGATCTATATTATAGTAATGAAAGTCCTTTGAAGGATATGGCAGATGCTCTCACCATGGAATTAGAGTAGATATGGATTATAGTCTCATCCTCACCCAACCAATTAAGATGGGGGAAGAATAATGAAGGAAACTTTAATCTCAAAGAGGGAAAAAAGGCAATAATAGGTTTTAGCTTTGTCAATACTGTCATAGTCTAGAAGAAGCTTCGGAAAACCTCTCACTTGATGAAAATAAAGATATTTATCTAGTTAGTGCATCAAATAAAGATACTAACTTGGGAAAACCTGCTGAAGAAAGGCTTCATAGGACCTTCCAAATGTCACCTTTGTGGCTCACATGAGGAAACAATTGAGCACCTGCTCAACCTCTACCCTTTTTCTACCAGGGTATGGAATCGGGTGGTGTGTGGTCTAAAATGCGGATGCAAATTAGAGATTAATTTAATGTCAACCCGGGAAGGTAAACTTAGAAGTGCTTATCTAAAATATATAGATCTAGAAAGATTCCTAATAACTAATCAAGCCTAGATCTAACAATTGTTTGAGATCTATGATTCTCTTACAAGAATACTTTCTACAAGATCTCTTCCAACATTAGAACATCTAATAAGAAATCAAGAGCTGAAATGAAATAAACCTAGATCTAATAATTGTCTGAGATCTTACGGTTCTCTTACAAGAACACCTTCAAATAAGATCCTTCCAATATTAGAACATTTAAGAAAATTTGAAACCTGAAATCAAAAAAAAACATAAAGTAAATTACAAACAAATAAGCATGCAAGTGAGGCCATAGGGGCCCTCCATAACTCCACCGGCACACCACTTCAATGGAGACTCAGATGTAGAAGCAAAATTGAAGTATAATCCTTTATTTCAAAATTCTAAGATTACAAAAACTTCCAGATTGCAAAAACTTCAAGATTACAAATGGAGGAGATTGTACTCCTATTTATACAATGGGATGAGTAACAAACTCATAATGATCATCCACTACTTTCCCAAAATATGATCCCACAAATCTCTCAATAAATCTCTCACATATCTTGGATAAGATATGCCAACCATGATTTTCTCCTTAGGATAAGATAAGATATGCCTCCATGATTTTCTCCTTAGGATAAGATAAGATATGCCTCCATGATTTTCTCCTTAGATAAGATAAGATATGCCTCCATGATTTTCTCCTTTGCATAATTATCTCCTTAATATGGTGGAGGAGATATTAATTCTTCACATATTTCCTACACATCACAAAACTCACATATTCTTGAGATATATATAAAAATATGTATATTTTCTAATAATTAATCATAAATTCACTTGTAATACAAAAATGAATAAAATGGAAAATAAGAAGGTGAAACCCAAATGTATGTATGAAGATGATATGATAAAAGGTTAATGGGATGATGAAATGTAAGGAATAGTGAAGAAAAAGGTAGATGAAAATATGACATTTATGAGTCCCAACAATGTTCTTATAAAAATGGTATTGTATTAGTGGTGTCTTGTAGTCGCTGCAACAACGCCTCCAAAATTTCAAGTTCTTCAAAACTTAGGATCCCCATTTACCTTGCAAGACTTTTCCGCATCCTTGGAATCTATTCAAGAGCCAAAGAGGCTAGAAAAGCCTCATAGGAACCCAAGGTTTTCTTCGAGGTGAAGTTAAGTTGTAATCTGGTCTAGGTCACACATTCACATCTTCATAATCTGACCATTCCTTCGCATGTGACTAGTGTGACCCATGTGACCCGGCTAGCCTAGGTCGCATAGGTCACACAGGTCAAATATATAAAGCTTGCGACTTGTGTGACCCTTGTGACCACGCGACCAATAGGTCATTGGGTCGCAAGGTCGAATAGGTTGCAATTCGCATCCATCACATCCATGTGACCCTTGCGACCTTGAGACCATCAGAGGTCACAAGGTTGCATAGGTCGTGAGGTCATACTCCTTTCCCACTAAGGGACTTGTGAGCCATGTGACCCCCACACATGTGATCAAAACTATATATTGCAAGTCTCCAAGGGCTCATTTGTAATAGTTCTTTGGTCACACAAGAGACAAGGGAGACTTCTGACCAGGGCGCGTGGGAATTTTTTCCATGTAGGCAACCTTTCCCCTTCCCTTGTAATCATTTTCTCCTTCCAAGTGTCATCTTCTTCCATCTCGACCCTGCACATTCCACCCTAAGGGGTTTTATCTTCATTTCGACCTAAGTCTTCACCTCATTCCTCAAATCAATGCCTCTAGCCTCATGCAATCCCTTTTTCCTCCCTCACAACCATTCCTTTTGATTCACCGCCCCTCTTTTCTCTTGTGAGCCTAACCATTTGGCCTTGTGGAATGCGGATATCTCCTTGAGTCTTAAGCTTCCCTTTTAGCTTACTTGATGCAAAGGTCACACGACTACAATTGGGATAGCCTGAATCTTGTGACTTTCCTAACCTCGCGACCCCTGTGGCCTTGAGACCGGTGTGACCCTGCGACCAATGTCACCCTGGAACCCCGCAACTGGTGTGACCCCCGTGACTGGTGCGACCTCACGACTAGTGTGTCCCTCGCGACCCATGACCCCTATACTTAGTCGCTAAGTCACTCTCCCACCCTTGCGATGCCTGCGACTACTTTCCCTTCTGACCTACATGAAGCCCTCCTCACCGCGTCTAGAACTGATTTTATTTAAGAAGTCTCTGTTATTGTTTTTTTTCATTCCATCACTCTCATCGTGGGATTGTTTTTTGAACATGCCAGGTGACGTAGATCTCGAATTCATCTCCTCTTTCGAACACAAGATGACACCCCCAACTAAAAAGACCACTAATAGAAGCTCGAAAAGAATTTAATTAGAGATCTATCTGTATGAGGAACCAACCATCTATGACCTCCAATATTAGCAAGACTACAATGCTCTCCTGGTAGAACATCTATCAATAGTTTGCCAAGCTAGACATACCAGAAACCTCGGAATATTTCCCAGTGTACCTGAATGTTAAGAGGTCTAAAACCAACAAGATAGCCTCGAACCCTCCTATATATCCATGAGCTAAAACTCTCAGTTGGGTCCTGCAAAACAGAGATACAAATTCATCAACAACGAGGGACCATACTGGTGCACCCTTAGCATTGATCTTTTCTACAGATATTGCCACTTACTACAGGTTCCCTAAGAAGCAAGACACCTTGAATACCTGGTGGCTCTTTCGCTTTGTAACACCAACTAAATACATCCTGAGGGAATGGTGGCAAGACCTATCTAAATTTCAGGTTAGCGCATATCAAATGTACAGGACAAGAGGGCTAAGAAAATTCTACCAACTGATCGTCGCCATGATGTGCTACTTGTATGGCCAAGCAGGTTGTGATGTATTTCACAGTACATGGGTGCTTCTCATGTATGATGTCACCACGCATGGAATAATATTCAACTGGACACGTATTCTAGTGTTAGCCCTAAGGACAAACATCATTTCAGGGAATCATCCAGAGGCAGAGAAGCCACCATAATTTTAGATGGCCTCATACCTCCTAGATGTTGTTTGTACAAGATGCTAGTTCGATAACTAGAGATATAACTAGGATACATTAGTAGCCAACCCCATGCACCACCACTACAAAGTCTTTTGGGGCACTTCCTATTAGGGTATGATAGACATTATCTCTAAATATTTTATCGACCCACTATACCAACGAATATTTGCGGAAGAGCCCCCATGCATGTCGAAAAGGGCTATGGAAATTTTTGTCCAGGTGGCAGATTAGCTCCCCATCCAGGAGGCAGCTTGGCTCCTGGTAGAATTATACTACTAGGTGGTGCATTCTTTTTTGAAGGTACTAAGAAAAGGAAAGAAGAAACCATGGTTGACCTTCCCACTCATCATCAGGGAATATGTAGTTGAGAACTTCAAACAATTGGAATCAAAAGCTGAAGCTTTGAAGGGTAGTCACTTTGCAAACCTCAGCTATCGGAAATATGATCCTGAGAAAGTCGTGGCTGCCCACTGCAAGAAGGAAAAATTTAATTGGTCATATTCACACACGAGACACGATCACGAAGACGGGGTAAAGAACTAGTATAATGCCATTAGGGAACTTAGCCCCAGGGAGAAAAAAGCAAGAGATGAGGAGCTCCTTGAGCACTCTTGGGAAAATGTGAGTCTTCAGGATAGAGCCTCCACCCTGAAGAGGAAACAATAGGAAACATAGAAAGGCACCATAGAATGTGAGAAGGAGAACGAGAAAGAGGTTGAAGATATTCCAAGCGACCTAGAAACAGAAGACAATAACCAAATGCTGGAATAAAGGAATTTTGTCTCGGTAAAGAAGAAACTAGAGCTCAAGATAAAAATGGAACAAGAGCTGAAGAAATCTCAAGAGTTGAGTGACCAAGGCCAACTCGAAAATAAGAGGTGACAAGAAGAGGAGGAAAAGAAGAAACAACTAGAACAAAAGTAGTAGGAGGAACGAAGGGCCCAGGAAGAAGTAGAGAAGAAAAGATAGTAAGAGGAACAAAAAGCCAAAGAGGAGCAAGAGAAGATGAGGCTAGGAGAAGAGTTGAAGGAGAAAGAAGAAAAACTTAAGCACACCGAAGAGCTCAAGAGGCAAAAGGAGTTAGCAAAACAAGAGAGGAAGTGACTGGAAGAAGAACTAAAGAAGAGTAAGGAGGAAGAAAGTAGGAGAGTTGAAAAGAGAGAGACTAGTAATATGTTTGAACTGGACACAAAACAAGATGAATTGATCCCATTACATGTTTCCCCTTCTACTCCCCTCACTATAAGGTACCTTCCCTTACAAGATCTTGGCTTCTCAGAGGAGCAAGAAGAGGAGGTCCTAGATCTCACTAAGCTCACCTTCGACCAAGTCAACCTCAAAATCATGTAGGAAAGGAAGAAGTATTATGCTAGAAACCCAAGAGAGACCTTACCTATCACCAAAACCAAGGAGATTGTGCCTAACACTAGTGAATAGAGAGATTATAACCTTGGCTAGGAAAAATTTTGTAATGGCCATGAAACATAATGTGGCCTAGATGATAAAACAGATTACAAGCCTTTAGAATTGGCTTTACGCATCAGAACAAAGGTATGTTGGAGTAGAGCATGAGAGAAAGAGAGCAAAGGAAGAAAATGCAACCCTTTGTTTAATTCACTCTAGCAAAAAGGAATTACAGGCAGCAATCAAAGGAGAGGCGGAGACCCTCGGGGAAGCCATGGAGATGGTTTATGAGGAGATGTCAAAGCTACACCATACAATGGTCCCAATATTGGCTATACAAGCGCACTCAAAAGAGAGAGTTGTGATGCTAAAGGAAGTCGTGGTCGCTTTATATAGTATGCATGAGCAGTCCATCAAATACCCATGAGCACCAATGGTAGTCGTGAAGAAGAATTGGATCACCATGAAAAATTCCAAGGTTCACCTCCACATCAAGATCCAGTCAAAAGACAAACTAGCCAAACATGTGGACAGGGTTTTAGCTTCATACAAACACCTTTTTAGTGACCTAGAGTCTATGATCCAAATCCATGTAGTTTTGTCCATTGGGGAAGTCGAACATGTAAGGAAGCATCAAGATATCTCAGGATAAGCATGGGGCTTTGTTGATACATATAAACATGCATCTCTTACAGAAGATACGCCAGTTACCAAATAGAATATCACACGCTATGTGGTGAAACTGGCAAGGACGTACACCAAATTGGTAACTTTGAGTAATCAAGTGAACACCAAAAGGACCACCCTCATACTAGATGCACTCGAATGCGTGCATAGACACGATGAAGAGTAGCCACAAATCACCCCCATTGCGGTCGAGTACAATCAGCGACACACATACCTAATGGAGTAGCTCAACCTCGATATCTGTGAACTTAATATTGTTAAATTGATAGATTAGATTAATAACTTATTTTGTGATTTTTTGTAATTAGATACGATAAGACATTTTTCAAATGTAGAGGGTGATAAGGAAGTCCAAGAGTCACTAGGTAGCTGAAAGGTCATGATGAAGCCCAAGAGTCACCCTCATTCTATAAATAAAACCTCATCACACATTGTAAAGGAGTTTTAGCTGAGGACTTTTTGGGACATATTGTTTGAGAGAACTTATGCTCTTCTAATTGATGTAAGTAGTAATTGTTGTGTTCCACTATTGGATTCCACAAATCTTTTATGCTGTAATTGCATGAGTACTTTCACTTGATGGATTAGATGTCCTTGAGAACTGTTTGATGTACGGTCTGTTCATGTGTTGTCTCATACTACAAACCTTGTTTTGCTATGCCTAGATGGTATATGATTTTCCAACTCTACGCTTATATTGGTGAACTGCTTCGTTGATATTGGCATAATATATCATTGATTGTATGTTTACTTATGCTCATAGGTGTTTGATTACTATGGACTTCTTTACAATTGTTAAGCACTTTACTTTATGGACATGAGTCTTATTTGAAGTCTTCTAACAGTTACTTTATGTAAGGTTTATGTTGTTTATAATCTGGCTATTCATGGTATTCATGTTATAAGATATTTTTCAATTATTTCCTTCCGTTATTAAAGTTGATGCATTCAATTGAGATCTCATTCCACTTTTGTCTAAAGCAAGCCCAACTCATTTGAATGGCAGAAGGTCCTACTTACCGGACGAGATCCCTAAATCAAATAGTCAAGGGTCTAGTTGGGAGCCTACACTAGGGAGATCCCCTTTCCTTTTGGCGGAGAATTCCAGCCCGTCAATGGGGTGTTATAATAATATTTTACAATAGAGATGTTATCGTAACATGTTATAACAAAGTTGTTACAAAAACATGCAACAAAATAATATTGTAGGAGAGCCATTAAAACAATAATGTTGCAACAACGTGCAATAATCTAGTCTTGCAATAGGGTTGTTATCGTAACACAACTATGGGACACTATTATAGCATGATAATTTCACATCCTAAGCTATTAACTAAAATTAATTGATGTAAATATCTTTAAGGAAAAGAAACTCCTTCATCATACATAATTGGTAAGAAAAACATGGGATTCTAGCTTGTGTCAACATGATTGTACCTATCGTAATGAAGAAAATTCCTCATAGATGTTCCAACTCTTCTTCAGTGATCCAGATTTAAACAGAAATGAAAAAAATTACAAAGATAACCATAAACGTAGAGACGTAGTGGAAATAATACTTCATTTCATTAATGTAAAATACTGAAATATGCTTCCAAATAGAAATGGAAATAAATCAGCTAGGGCAATGGTAGCTTATCTTTGAGAAGAGATGTGGCGGCTACATGCCTCTGAACTCCGTTACAATGAGGCTCAAAGGACTATTTATTATTGAAAAATAATGGAAAACCATAAACATCCAAAAACCTAACCCTAGAAGATGAAACACCAAACTGTGAGCCCTGTTTGGGTAAATTGGTAAATCAACTTCCCGGGGTCGTAACTTTGGCATATGATCACCGTTTGACGTGTACAATATCTCGTTTGATGGGTACAATATATATGAAAACTACAACTTTGGGAAGAGAAACATTGGTCTAGGGACCCATGTTTCTCCCATTTTTCTCAAAAAAAGTTGTTTAGGGCCTCAAAACAACTCTGGAAGTTCAAGACTCAAAATATTGCTAAAAATAGTAAGTTGTGCTACAATTAAGGAAACTGAAAAAGCTGAGAGAAACAATGGTGGGGGTCCAAGTGGACTCGGCAGGTGGCCACCAATATCCACCTGGATCATTCCTCCCCCCTTGGGAAGTAGTGGTCCCCATTGCGTTGAGTTCCTCCATGAGATGAGTAAACTTCTACTGAAGTTGGTCCTTGGTGGGGCACTTGCCCTAGTGAAGGAGTTGGCCTACTTTGACAACTCGATATAGTTTGATATTCTGTTGGCAAGTGTGCTTGATCTGTGTGTCCATGATTCGATCAGTTGCAGCTTGTTCCATGAAATCTGGATTTAATTATGTGGGTGTGAGCTGTTCTGGAATGTCGGATGTGTCTAGTAATGATGGAAAGTATGGCCAAAGGCGGTCCACGTTGAACACTGGGTCTAGGCCAAGGAATGGGGGAATGTTGAGCTGAAATGCATTGTCTTCCATAGCCTTGGTAATGGTGTAAGGACCATATCAGATTGTTCTTAGTTTTCGATAGGCTCCAGTAAGGCGTTCCTTTTGAAAATGCAACCAGACTTTGTCGCCCACCTGAAACTTGTGTGGCACGCGATGTTGATCATGTCCCTGCTTGTACTTGGAATTTGATTTTTCCAGAATTTCATGGACCTGTTGGTGAATATGTTGGATATGCGTAATGAAGTTGTTTGCCTTATCTGGTTCGGACTGTACATGAGCTGAATCTGTATAAGTAGCTGCAAATGGCATGGGAACATTAATGGGACATAGTGGCTAGAATCCCAAGCCCACTTGAAAAGGGTTGTGGCCAGTCGAGATATGAAGAGCTCGTCTATAGCTGTGCTGAACATAGGGGAGGCTCTCGTCCCATGTACGTGGATGCTTTGAGTTGTACATGTGTAGAATGTGCACAATCATCATTTTGACAACCTCTGTCTGACCATCAGTCTGAGGATGGAAGGCAGTGGACTTAGTGTGTTTGGTGTCCAGCATCGACTAGAGACTGGACCAAAATGTATCGAGGAACCGACTGTCCCGATCTGATATGATAGATTGTGGGATCCCAAAGTTCACCCACACTCGTTCAAAGAAGAGTTTAGCAGTGGCTTCTGTTGTGATATTCTTCTTGTAGGCCGCCATAATGGCCATCTTCAAGAACCTATTGAAAACCACAAAAACACAATCATTTCCATGCTTAGTGGAAGGAAGGCCTGACATGTAATCCATGGAGATAGATTCCCAAGGTCGACTAGGGGTAGGTAGTGGGGTATAGAGGCCTTGCTTCTTGATGGTCAGTTTGGAAATGGCACAGACATTGCTTGATCTGATGTACTTCCTGACATCCTGTCGAAGATTCGGCCAATAGAAATACTTTTGCAGTACTGCCACCAGTTTCTCGACCCCGAAATGCCTAGCAGCCCAACTGTAGTGTGCTTCCCAAATCATCTTGCCACGTTGGCTTGAAGGAACACAAAGGTGACCCAGGTGGCATAACAGGGCATCATGGAGGTGAAAATCTAGAATATGCCGACCATCCAAGAATGTTTGGTATGTGTGGCCAAATTCTTGGTCACTTTTGTAGAGAAGTGGCCAATCAGAAGTCTTGTGCCCACAAGAGTTGAGCACGGTGGTGAACACCATGATTGGTGGTCGACTGAGGCAATCTGCAACATTATTGGTGCTTCCCTTCTTATACTTGATATTCAAATGGAACTGTTGTAGGTATGTAGACCACTTCTGATGGCGATCATTCTGCAATTTCCCTTGGGTCTGTATGAACTACAGGGGTTGGTGGTCTATGTGGATGACCATTTCCTTCCCCAAAATGTAATGCTTCCATTGTTGGCAGGCCTACACAATGGAATGCATCTCTTTATCATAAGTGGGATACTTCACGTCTATGTCTGAAACTGTCTCACTGTGATATGCCACTGGATGGCCGTGTTGAGTAAGGATTGCCCCATTAGCATAGTAAGAGGCATCTCTCTCGACCTCAAATGGTTGTTCTAAATCTAGTAACGTGAGCACTAGTGCCATGAAGAGGTGATATTTCAACTCTGTGAATGCCTTCTTTTGAGATTCAGACCAAAAGAATTTTGCTTTCGCTCCTCCCTTGGTTACTTGACTCAAGGGCCAAGTGATATGAGAAAACCCCAACACGAACTCGCGGTAGAAGTTAGCAAGACCTAGAAAGCTGAGGAGCTCTATCAGAGTGGTTGGAGATGGCCAATCCTGAATGAATTTGATATTGGCTCGATCCACATGCACCCCCTGTTCATTTTTAATGTATCCCAGATACTGAACCTACGTCATAACAAAAGTTCATTTCTCCAAATTGGCACATAGCTTGTGTTGCTGCAGTGTTTAGAGAACCTATCAGATGTGTTTGAGGTGCTCTTCCTAACTCTGACTGAAGATCAGGATTTCATCCAAGTATACCACTACAAAGAGTTGTTGAATGACCGCAAGATGTCATCCATTAGCCTCATGAAGAGCATTGGTCAATTCGAAATGCATAACCAACCATTCAAAAAGGCCCTCCTTGGCTTTGAAGGCAATCTTCCACACATCAGAGGGTTTGATTAGTACCCGGTGATATCTTGACTTCAGATCGATCTTGCTGAAATATTTTCCCCCCTTTAGTTGGCCTAGGAGGTCATGAATCTGTGAGATAGGGTATTTATTACGGACAATAATCTTGTTCAATTCCTGATAGTCAATACAAAGTCTCCAAGTACCATTCTTCTTCTGTACCAACACGATAAGGCTCCCACAGGGCGATGAACTCAGACGGATGTGATCTTTCTACAACAGCTCCTGAATCTACCTCTTGATTTCATCATTCTCCAGAAAGGAGCACCGATAGATTGGTCCATTGGGCAGTGGCACACCTAGGGTCAGATCGATGGAGTGTTGGACCTGACAGTGCAGAGGAACCCCTGCGGGGGAGGCAAAGATGTCCTTGTACTCCTCCATGACTTTGTCCATCTGTAGTTGTCATGCAGAGGGGCCTTGTCTGGAGGTTGTGGCCACCGTCTTCTTCTTTCCTTGAGGGTGTATCATTAGGAAATTAAATTTCTTGGTTTTGGAAATGAGCTCACTGCATTGTTTTGTAGTAACCAAAGAGATGGCGGTAGGTAGTGCTACCTCCGGTAACCTGTACAACTTATTTCCCAATGTAACAATAACAACATGGAGCCTTGATTCATACATATCATGTCACTTCCACAAGTATGGTTTTCCTAATAATGCATCAGAAACTTCAAGTGGAGCAATGTCACACAATACCTCATCTGTGAAGGGCTTGATGTTGAATGGAAGGCGAAACTGCTAGCTCATGCGAAGATCCCGTCCTTGGTGAAGCCACCCAATGGTGTATGGTTGTGGATGTGCTGTGGTTAGTAAGCCCAACCACTTCACAACCTCTACTGAAATGAAGTTCTTTTGGTTGCCGCTATTGACAATGAACTGTAGTGGGGATCACTTTACCCACATCTGGGAGTTGAAGAAATGCTCCTCCTCCTCTAGATCTTTGGGTTTCTCCTTCTGTATGTTCGTGGCGGTAACGGTGGTGTTGGGCTCTGCATCGATAATCTTCTTCCCTTTCTCATTACCCTTGTCGGGTTTTGACTCAGAGTTAGAATATGGATCTGATTCTGAAACCTTTAGCTCGACCACCAGTGACTGCTTGGCCCAACACTCACTTGTGTTGTGAGTGGAGCTCTTATGGAACTCACACCACTTTCCCGTGTCCTTTTTTGGCTTCACAGTGTTGTTCTTTGCTTTCAGCTTTGGCAGGATGTCTTCGGTCGTCCCACCTTGGCTTTTTCCTTTATTCTGCGGTTTGGGGGCACCTTGCTTCAAATTCGCAAACCTAAAGTCTCGCTTCTTCTATTTAAACTTTTGCTTGACCTTGACAGCATGTCAGTATGCCGTGCCGAGCCTGGGAATGTTCACGAATTCTATTTCTTCCTAGATGTACTTGTGTAGGCAACTGTGATATTTGAGTACCAAATGCTACTCCGAATCTCTGATGCCCAACTTTGTGTGAAGGGTATGGAAAATATTGGTAAACTCTGGCACGTCTTGGTCCCTTCCTTGCCACAGTGTGGTCCACTTTATGTATTAATCCTCATAGTTTTTGACAGGGTAGTACTGCTCCTTGATGGCACCCTAGAATGAATCCCAAGTGGGTGTAGCTGAAAATAATGAGATTGTACTTTCATTCTTCAGCTCACAATAGCTCTCCCATGAGTCCTTGATGTGGGGGGCTGCTTTGAGAAGAGTGAAAATATTTTTTTCCCGACTGGAAAAATCATGAACAAAAAAATAACCCTCTAGCAGATTTAAGCATTTATCTACGACATTTGCTTCTATTTGACCCTCGAAGATGGGAATTTCCAAATTAACTTGTATCTTAAAGGGCGTGGAATTTATAGAGGAGCTGGTGGAAGCCGATGTGTCGCCTCTAGGTAGCCAGTGAAGGATCTGGGCAAAGTTGTCCATCATCGTACTCCTTTATCGCTCGAGGGCTTCTTCGAGCAAGATTTTGATAGGATCTCCTACCCTGTCGTCTTTCTTTTCATCTGCCATGGGAGGCCGTTGGGATTTGCAAGGCTGGTCTTGCAAAGGTTCGACCAGTTCATGCCCTAACTCCTTATATCCCGACATCGTTGGGGATATGCAAAGAAAAACAGAGAAAAAAAAGCAGACCGCTTTGATACCACTGATCTATATTTCAATAAGAACGCAAAAAATTATAGAGGTAACCATAAAAACAGAGATGTAGTGGAAATAATATTTCATTTCATTAATGTAAAGTACTGAAATATGCTTACAAACAGAAATGGAAATAAACCAGCTAGGGCGATGGTAACTTATCTCTGAGAAGAGATGTGGTAGCTACATGCCTTTGAACCCCATTAAAATGAGGCTCAAAGGCCTATTTACTATTGAGAAACAATGGAAAACCCTAAACATCCAAAAACATAACCCTAGAAGATGAAACGCCAAACTATGAGCCCCGTTTGGGTAAATTGGTACATCAACTTCTCGGGGTCGTAACTTTGGCATATGATCTCCATTTGATACACACAATATCTCACTAGAAAGATCTATCCGAGAACTAGAACTTTGGGAGGAGAAAAATCGGGTCATGGACCCATGGATTGATGTTGCTCCTAGTTTTCCAAAAAAAACATCATTTAGGGCCTTAAAACTGCTCCGGAAGTTCAGGACCTGTAAAACTGCTAAAAATAGTAAGATGTGCTACAATTAAGGAAAGTGAAAAAGATGAGAGAAACAATGGTGGGGGTCCAAGTGGACTTGGCAGGTGGCCACTAATATCCACCTGGACCATTCACACACCCGTGATTCATGCTTAGAAGCTTATTCTTCCACTTGACCAAATACTCACAATAATCTTGTTTCAGGTGCTTCTCTTGACCCTATTCACTAAAAACTACATTTATTTAGTTTGATTGATGGGAAATTGTTTATTTCACTCATTTAGGGTCACTCCATCATCTCTTTATCCTTTATGAAACTCATATAAGTCAAAAACATTAAATATTAAAGAAAAGTCAAATTCCTCTTAACTCCAACTTAGGAATATTCATGAGGACTTAGATGTTGGACATAGTGTTGATGCTTATGTTAAATGTATGATGTATTGGACGTAGGAGGTATGGTGCCTTGGAATATCATTGATCATTTTTTGGATTATAAATGATGTAAAAGGAGGTACAATGTCTTGGATGTTAAAGGAGGTATGATGCTTTGAAAGTTCGTTGATCCTTTTTCGACAGAATAGTGATGTTAAAGGAGATATGATATCCTAAAGATTATTAAGCATTTGTTGAAGGCATGAGAATCAAATGAGTATAAATAAATAAATAAATAAATAAATAAAGATTATAAATAAATTAATTAATTAATTGATTAATTAGAAAATTAGGGCTAAATAGGATTAACATTGAAAAATGGTAAATAGCAATAATAAAA